>LBNU01034474.1:31900-42548 GCA_014162995.1 Artemisia annua | reverse complement strand
AGAGTGTGACGGCGTCACCTTCAGTAATCTTCAAGGTCTTTTGAGTTTTTGTTGTTTTCCGCACTTTTTCACTCCGAAAACGCCCAAAAATGCTTCTTTTGTGATTTTCCCTTCAAAAGTACCTAAAATGAGAAAAGAAACGACTTTGGGTGAAATCCAAACCAAAAACATACGACTTAGGACTCAAAATGACCCCTAAAAACGTAACATTTTTCGTCTCATCAGTAGCAGCGATACGATGGTCATTCCCAATGACCTAACTCGTAACGGTGGTATTCTCTCCTTCCGACTAAGAGCGTCAGCAACGACGTTTGCTTTTCCAGGATGATAGCGAATTTCGCAATCATAATCACTTAGTAGTTCAATCCAACGTCGCTGTCTCATGTTGAGTTCCTTTTGGTTCAGGATGTGTTGTAGACTTTTGTGATCGGTGAACACAACGCACTTGGTTCCATACAACTAATGTCTCCATATCCTTAAGGCGAAAACCACAGCACCTAACTCCAAATCATGGGTGGTGTAGTTATTCTCGTGCTTCTTGAGCTGTCGAGAAGCATAAGCTATCACCTTCTCCCGTTGCATTAACATAGCTCCCAAACCTTTATGAGAAGCGTCACAATAGACAACGAAGTTTTTGCTACCTTCAGGCAATGCCAAGATAGGAGCACTACACAACATCTTCTTAAGTAATTGAAATGCTTCCTCTTCCTTATCTCCCCATTCGTTTTAACATTCTTTTGAGTTAACTTGGTTAATGGCTTGGCTATCTTCGAAAATCCCTCAATGAACCTTCGGTAGTAACCGGCTAAACCCAAAAATTGACGAACTTCCGTCGGGGTTGTCAGTGCAGGCCAATCTTTAATAGCTTCAATCTTAGCGGGGTCTACATGAACTCCTTGACTATCAATCACATGACCCAAGAATTGTACCATCGGAATCCAAAATTCACATTTGGAGAACTTGGCGTACAGTTTCTCCTCCCTGAGCAGTTCTAAGATGAGTCTTAGATGCTCCTCATGCTCTTTCTCATTCTTCGAGTAGATTAGGATATCGTCGATAAACATGATCACAAACTTGTCTAGGTAAGGCTTGCACACCCGATTCATGAGATCCATGAATACCGCTGGTGCGTTAGTCAACCCAAATGGCATCACTTGGAATTCGTAATGCCCGTAACGGTTTCTAAAAGCCGTTTTCAGAATATCTTCCTCGCGAACTCTAAGTTGATGATACCCCGATCTCAGATCGATCTTCGAATACACACTCGATCCTTGGAGTTGATCGAACAAGTCATCGATTCTAGGTAACGGGTATCTATTCTTTACTGTTAACTTGTTCAGTTCACGATAATCAATACACATACGGAAGGATCCATCCTTCTTCTTCACGAATAAAACTGGAGCTCCCCAGGGTGAAGAACTAGGTCGTATAAATCCTTTTTCTGCTAACTTCGACAATTGTTTCGACAATTCTTCTAGTTCGGTAGGCGCAAGTCGGTAAGGTGCCCGTGCTACGGGTGCAGCACCTGGTACCAACTCAATCTGAAACTCCACTTTCCTAGTGGGCGGAATTCCCGGCAAATCATCCGGAAACACATTTGGAAAATCACGAACGATAGGTACATCTCCAATGCGCCTTTCTTCCTTCTCCTTCCCTCCCTTCGCAGATATTTGAGCTAAGAAAAGGCAACATCCTCTCTCCACTAGCTTCGGTAGCTTAGTGCAAGATATGACCGCTAGTCGGGATGGTCTACTTGAACCTTTTCTATCTCCTTGTATATTTAAAATCTCCTTGCCGTAAGGCACACGCATGATTTTGTCATCGCAAAGTATGTGAGCACGATACTTTGACAACCAATCCATACCAATGATGACATCGAAACTTCCTAACGTGACGGGTAGAAGATCTATGTTGAAAGGGCGATTCAAGAAATTCAACGTGCAGCCGCAGAGGATAGTCTTAATCCTTTCTATGTTTCCGTTAGCTAACTCCACATCATAACTAATTCCTAAGGCTATCGGGGGTTTTCCTAATAAGGGCGCAAATGTAGTGGCACAAAACTTCTATCGGCACCAGTATCAAATAGTATGTAAGTATTGCGATTATTGAGAAGGAACGTACCAGTAACGACGTTCGGGTCTTCTCCTCTCTCGTTCCCCAGCGCATACACTCTTCCCTGTGCAGCTCCTGCTTCCACACGTTGGTCCACATTGTCCTGACGTCCACGGTTTCCTCTAGCCCCATGGTTTCCACGATTGTACCCATTACAACCTGTAGGATCGTGTTTTATATTGATTCTTGTGGTTTCGGTGGTCTTGGATTGTGGAAGAACATGATAACCATTGTTAGTGTCTAGAGAGAGAAAGAGTAGAGAGAGTGAAGCCTTAGAGAGAGAAAGTGAAACCGAAAAAAAAGAAAATAGAATAATGAGAAGGCTTACCCTCTCCAAGGATGGAGAGGGTATTTATATGTACATGGGTTTTGCCACTTGGGCGTGCCACTTGGGCTGCGGATCAGGTATACAGTGGGTAAAGACACGTCCTTCTTCCGCGAACTAATCTACTTCTAAACTACGTTTAACTAACTAACATAACTTCTACGAGCTAAACAATGCTTAATCATATCTGGGGTGACCGAATCTTTCTTATACAAAAATCGTATTCCTCACAATCTCCCCCTAAGGGAGGTTACCCCGAAAAATCTTAATTCTTGAATTCTTGCATTGAGATCTTTGAAGATTCTTTTGTAGCTCGTAGTTGTTGATTCTTCATTGATGAACGACTCAAGATGACTTCCTTGATGTATATGATGATCTTTTGACTTTGCTCTTCGCTCTTCATCCATATATTTAGCTTCAAGTCATCTTTGAGTGTATGTGTCTCTTTGTGATGTAGTGATTGTCTTTGTGATGTCATGCTTACACTTTTATTGTTCATGATCTTCTGCATCAGAGTTGTGGAAGCATAGTCGAAGCCCATTCTTTGATCATAATATCTTGAGTTATGATGTTGAAGTGTAAGCATGTGATGATGAATCTGCATCTTTTTCAGCAATCGACATCAATCGTCAACTTCTTTGTCTTTGGAAAGGTTACGCCTTTCCAACATGCCCATACATCTTTGTTGAGTAGATCTTCACAGTTGAACAGTTCTGACGTCTCCTTTTAGATGTTGGTATGAGCATGTGGAACTTGAGTGATGGTGGTGATCACGGTAAGTATGGTATGTTGAGCTGCATAAAACTTTGTTAGTAATAAACATACCGGCACTTACAAGTTCGGACTTCGAGATTGTCAGCAGCATAGTGTGAAGACTTTCTCTAATCCTTACCAAGGCCGTTCCTAATCGGATGCCCCCGAAAAGGGCTTACACTGACATACCAAAGTACACCAACGATTAGGTGAGTCGCTGGAGATCACCCCACGACTGTAGACCTTTTGGAACACCACCGTACACACTAAGCGTAACCCACAAGTGATTACCGAAGTGACCTACTGTCAGGGCTGTTTGATGTTGACCCTGACAGGAGTTTCCACTCAATCATTGGGAAATACTTATGTATATTCCCTCATAAGTGTTCTAGGCAGATTGCTAAGATCTGCGTAGGACTCGAAATATTACAACTGGTGTCCTTAATGTTGAACCACCAGTGTATATGTATCAAGTGTACCTATGAGAGCTTTGATGCATCTCTTGGCTCTAGACTCGATAATTGCACATTGGTTATCCTATGCGGAGACTAGGGAGGGGTCTCCTGTTTCAATACCAACTTGCTCTAAGAGACAAGTCGATAGTTTACACCGGTTCCCCGTGAGAATGAAACAAGCTCTTTTGATAGAACTTGAGTGGCTGGAAGGTTTAGTGCAGTGCGTCACTGGGTCCATGACGTCTTTTCTTCAATACCGATGTTACCTTGGTAACAATCAGTAGCATATGAATTGAACCCGGTGTCTGCCCTAAGGTTGAATAATTGGAGGGCTATTTCTTTTCACCCTTTCTCATTTCATTTCTTTTTAATTCTTCAACCCCTTTAGTGCTTACCAAGACTTCATAACTAGAACCTTGTTGGGTTTGTTCCAGTCCTAGCTCAGTCTTAGTCGGCACTCTTCCCTTTCTCACTTTTCTCCTTTTTCCAATCATTCCTAAGGACTTCTAATCTATCTATTGGATTGTCCCTGGGAAGATCCCTCCGGTTCTGGTGGATCATAGGAACATATACCTAACCTTACCATCCTTATAACTCCGTGCTTTTAAAGTAAATTGGTCGGTCTTTTGGTATCTTTCCACAATCATCACATAACCAAATTCATTGAAAATTCTCTCAAAGTGTTTATGAATAAGAAACACATTTTGTTGACACTTTGAGAGTTTTATCATTTTTCAATTGCTCCCCCTTAACATGTGCTCATAGGAGGTAGAAAGAAATTAGCACATGTCGGGGTGAGTTGCACTTTTTGAATTGATCTACTCTTAATATACATATACCCTAGGGACACGTTTACGTTGCTTAGTTAAAAGGATCCATTATCAGCTTTTAGGTGATAACTAGCCCTAATAACTAACTTGATGTTGTTAACATTCCTTGAAAAGGAAGTTAGACCCGTCAAAGTATACATCTAAGAAGAGTTTCTCGAAACGATACTTTTCTACTTGGATAAATCCTTTCGAATTCTGACGTTTGTGTTTCGTCAATTCATGAGTCAATTCTGAGTCATAATCTATTCACGGTTTCTACTTGATTTTGTAAAAACCCGCGAACGACTCTTTGCCACTTGCTCCCCCTCAATATGTGCACATTGATTGAATTTGAGCTTTCATTCGAGATCATATACTCATCATTTTTCAGCACTTGCTCCCCCTCAGTATGTGCTTTGATCATAATCCAAAATTTTTAAATTTTTTTTGGCACATACGGGAGCGATCTTTTGAGTCCAAAAACATCTTTTCAATTCCAAAAACATCACATTTAAATGATGAATTCAAAGCTCAACTTCTGAAAAAGGGTTTCACAATTGCAGCATTACAAAAAAATGAGCTAAGAAAACATCACATTAAATCCCTTGCTCCCCCTTAATATGTGCTTTATTAAACTCCAAAATCTTTAACATTTTAGCACATAAGGGAGTGTTCTTGATAGTCCACAAACATTCTTTATGAGTCCAAAAACATCACTTTTAAATCAGTTTTTATATTTAAATCACATTCTCTCCCCCGATCATAAAATTTCAAATCTTTTGAGATTTTCTGATCCCAATTGATTTAAATGATTTTTGAAAAAGCTTTGGAGAGACATGTGATAAAATTTTAAACGTTTACTGATTATGAGACACTTTTTGAGTTTCACTGTGGCTGGTGCAAAATGTTTTTAAAGGTGTAGAAATTTTGAGCACATACGCTCCCCCTCAATTAATGACCCGTTTTTCCATTTTAACGTTTAATAGCCATTAATGTGAGCGGTAACGTATACGAGAAAATTTAAGACCGATGGCCACCTTGTACACCACAAAATCTCTTTTGAAGAATTTTAGAAGAAAGAGATTTTGGGAAAAGAAGACTTCTCTTCTTTTACTAGAAAGGTTGCACTGAAGCGTACAACATTTCGGATAATCCGCACATAGTGAAAACATGTTAACGTGTTTTTCATGGATTTTGAAAAACGGGTTGCTATCTGAAGTAATAGCAAGCCATAATATAAGCGCGGGTTGCAATCTGAAGTAACTGCAAGCCATAATTAAAGTACGGGTTGTAGTCTGAAGTAACTGCAAGCCATAATTAAAGTGCAGGTTGCAGTCTGAAGTAACTGCAAGCCATATATAAATATAAGTTTTTTCTATACTTCATGTATCAGATTTCAGATCCTGTCCATCATAAGATCTGCAACTTTTCGTGATTTACAACCGCTATCTTTTACGATTTTAAAACTGATTATGGGTATGTAGTCTATTATGGTTTTCGGTAGTTGAAATTGCTCATTTAGACAAGAACTCCGGTGATAATAACCATTCTAAATCCCTCAAAAAGATTGTACAACTTAAAACATCAAACTAATTGTTTGCGCAATACCCGGTTGTAGAGCATTTATAATACACACATAGTTTTGCCAAAACTTCGCTGAGTTAAGCATATATTAATTAGTTTGGGAGATTTATATAAATTTCGAATCTTGATGGAGTGAAGTGGAGGTTCATATAACATAACAGAAGTATGGATCGCAATTGTGATATTGTATAAGACTCTTCAACGAGCCTAATCTTAATCTAATTCTTCAAAATTTACAATAGCACAATCCTGTAAATCCACCGGGCACTTCATTCAGTTCCTCTCTATATTACTCATACCGCAGCGGAGACCAAATAATATATAATTTCATAAACAGCCGAAAGACTTTTGGGTGATAGGGATGTTACTTTAGTGCTTCAGTGTCACACGATATGGTGGATATTCAAGAGTGAGAAACGTCTATAGCTTACCTGAGGATTGGGTTTTCTATCGAGAACATATCACAGTAAACACACAAAAATAGGTATCGTGTGAGGAATGACGAGTGCATACTGAATCATCCGTACAGAAATACCCCAAGCTCTAGTCACACATATTATGAATTCAAGTTAAAAGAAGTCTACTATCGTACTCCGAATTTCTAATACATTACCACATCCTATATTTATCTATTTTAAATTAAGTTTTTCGCCATCAGTAGTCACAACAAAAAACACAGCGAGAATATATTATGTTCAGAGTCTAGTAAGGTGTCGGTTACGATATGATGGACAAAGAGTAAACCAGGAGCAGATGATCAGTAAAAACTTTCTGAACAATGCGTTATCAAGAGCCTCGCCTCAACGGCCCGCAGATCTCCAACATAATGGGTCTACTACAACACATAATCTAGCCCCAGTTCCCATACACAAAAAAGAATGAGAGTCATAATTCCAGCTCCATAAGATTACAGGTAAGTAAGAGAATAACTACCTATATTCGAAATCAACCAAGTAATTATGCATTTATTGAAGTATCTCATCACACAGATCCTACATCACTTATTTTCTGAATGTTAAACGTAATACAAAATATACCCACGTTGGAGATCTACAGTACTTATGTTCAATACATAATTGACTCATGATGCTACCTCACTTTATTCGAAAGCACATCCAAATTGTATAACTATGTACATTAATGCAATATATATTGAGGGAAGGAAAGGGGTAAGAAACTCATGGTGAGATGTATGCAAAAATAAAAGTCGGATCTAATCATCTTGACGCCCTCAAAGGATTTATCGTTTCTCTTCATCAAGGCTCACACACTATATCTCATCTCAACAAAAAAGCAATGTCCCGATCTTTCAGGGGAATATCATTTGCTAAACCCTCAAGATGAGGACAACAAAGGATGCTTACAAGGATGCGTAATCATCATTCCATCTTTGCACCCAAAATATGTGAGTGCTACACACATATGTATTTAGCCGGTCATCAATATAAACTTCAACATTTCACGGAATCCAGCTAGTCAGAAAAGTTCAATTGCATGCCATTTTGAGGGGGGAATAGCGTGGTTCTATCATCGTCGTGTTTATTTTCGCTGAGATTGGCTCGATAGATCAAAGTGTAGTCTGGGTTACTTTATGGCAATAAGCTAACTTCTAAAACAGATATAAGGATCAGAGCCTAACTAAGTGCATTGGAGACTCTGGTGTACTACCAATCCAAATATTGCCCGGGTTTGTACCTCTATCATCGTATTTCACTTGCATTCAACTGGTGTGTATTCATTTAGTACTGTAAGTGATGAGTGATATACAATATACCCAAAAGAGATGAGTAAAATAAATAACCCCTTGTCTCAACGTGATTATATATTTTTAGACATATAGTTAATTTAAAAGCGAGAGATCCCCCATGATGGGATCCGATTCAAAACTCACAAATGTTAAAAGGCTCTTTTACATAGCGATGGCCTAATGAGGGGAGCAAACTAATTAGTCATCATCTCATGACTCCTGAAACCAGTCAGGACTTGTAAGAATTATCGCCATCGATTTACTCAACAGCATTTTAAAAAGTGGGCTTAATTGAAAGAAGGGTTCAGTTAATGCTACACTACAAGCTAGGTACGAAGCTTGTATGTGGAAGTCTCAACAAAGCATCAAAATAACTTATCACACCAACCAACCAGAAGAGAATGAAAATTGCATAGATGAGGTAGTTAGTCTATATTCTATAGTCCGGGGTTTTTGATTATCTCAAATAACCTACTCTTTGGGATCTTTTATTCTAGAAACTCGGTGTTCATCTATCAAAACCCTAAACGTTCAAATCTAATAATCTTATGTTCAACTATAAAACATCAGATCAACTAAATATCAATAGATCTAGTAAGTAAGCTCTTCAACGCTGTAGTAAGGACTCGATTTGGTGTTTAATTGACGTCGGTATCGACATCATTCGATGGCCCCATGTGAAATAGTTTGGTACTCACTGAAATAAGATGAATATTGGCATGATTTTAGGCATATATCATGTTTTCGTCCAAATATAAAACTTGGAATACAACGTAGGTGAAGGATATAAGATGTGGAATGATTATATACTACTAGTTATCCCAACTGGACAACATTGAATGAAGTGTCGAGTCCTTAACTCAGTACTATATCTACTGTACTAATTTTCCCGTTTCTCTCTTGAAACCGAATTACTACGTAGAAGTACTTCATAAGACAGTATGGTATCAAATTATAATACAACAAGACTTTCCTTCGTACTCAAGCATTCAGTCTAATAAGTTGTGTTCTGTCATAATATATATGGAGGATGAAGCACATATTTAGCAGAGTTGAGAGTGAAATTTATAGACCTATTTAAGTTTCTAAAAATTTTATACTAGTTTACCATTAAATCCACGATTATATGACCAATAACATTATTGATCTATTCAGCATATTGATCATGTTCATCACAGATAGCACTCCTAGCATATTTAACGTATTTCGTTGTTTCATCTTTCCACAATGAATCCAATATCTAAATAATTGGCAGCGTAATATATAGTATGTTCATGTGTCCTAGAATCTCGACCAAATCAATAACCATCAATTTAAAGGATCAGTCGCATGCACACATACAACCAAACACCGATGACGACGAACGAGTCGAAGCGGAAGAATGAGCATATGAAAGGAGCATGTAATCCTGTTAAAAATAATACTCTTTGTCGCATAATGAATGAAAATATGTATCCCGCAGAGAGAAGATCAGGTGTTACTAAATCTACGTTGCTCCTTAGAATGGTGTATTATTCCATCCACAAATAAGTACGAGTTCGTGGAGAGCGAATGAGATTAACTGAAAGACGAGTAATCTATGATAAAAAGTATACGATATAAGTAGTCTTTCCGGGTTTTTGAGCTAATACGGTGATTAATAAATTAAAGTGATGAGACTAGAGTATTCCTACAGAAACTCATTTAACAAGTGTATGAGTTGGTACAGTGTAATTCAGAGGATACTTTTGGTTTCGCTGATACTGTGTTTATAAATACTAGACCTCATTCAGTCAGGGAGGTACATATGAATTAGAAAGAACTATTCAGAGCTGAGAAGATAACCGTTTAGGCAGACCGCTATCCTAAAGCTTCCGATAGAAATTCAGCGCGGGTTTAGTGAGCCTAGTGTTAACAGCGTGAAGAGACGGAATAAGTCTAGTGTGAGGATTTTGTATCAAATACTATTGCTTGGTGATATTGTGTCAGACTTTGAGAATATAAGGCCTTCAAATAGTTCGTGATTGTACAGGTTGACTTGTGAGTTTAACATTACAACGTTGACTTATTATGACGATCTATTGTAATACATTGACCTCTCGCGACTAACTCACTTATAGAATCTAGATGTGACTTGTTAAACCCAAACGTACCCACTCTTAGAGTTTGACTCGCAAACATCACATCAACGTACTATTATTTCGGTTTTCTGCTTATGGTCTTGGAACTATAGAAAATATTCCCCGATAGATGGGAATCGACCTCCGTTAATCACAAGAGTGTAAAATCCCGTTTAAAAAATTATCCTATCCTCATTCAAGCAAACCACACATATTCACGGACCCGTAGGCAGGACCTTTGCCATAATCATATTAGGTAGGAGAGGTTATATTATATATAACTTTTACTTTTGAACTTGAAGCAGTTTACGAACACGAGTTTTTTTCGTAACCTAAAAATGATATTATTCCGACTATCAAACCGGATTAGACTACTCAACAAGAGTGGGAACCCTGACCGATTGTGTTTTAGTATTGTTTTTAAAAGAGATGTTGACTACTGACCCTTCCCCCCCCCCTTAAAAAAACTACATGTCAGACCGATCTCCTCTTTTTCATCTTAACGTCAACATCATCTTAAACTAATTTATGACTTATCCTTTATATACCCTAAAAGAAAAAATACAAAATATAAAACTATAAAAACCACAAAAAAAAAAAAAAAAAAAAAAAAAACCCAGAAAATACCAAAAATATAGTTCTCTTAAGGCATGTCTTCTCGCATCGATAACCTTACGGTCCTAGAAATATCATTGTAATGAATGAAAACGGGTCTTTATTATAAGTTCGAACAGCGTGAATTAAAAAGGTTTTCAAAACAGCCT
>LBNU01034474.1:20039-31894 GCA_014162995.1 Artemisia annua | reverse complement strand
ATCGTCTGAACTTGTGGTTGCCATGATGTAATCTTAAACGGGATTTTACAACTCTTGTGACTTAAACCGAGAGATCGATTCTCTCCCGGGATTTTACTAAAGTCAACAAAAGAAACCGAAAGATGTGATATGCGAGTCAAACTTAGAGTGAGATCTTGGATAAGTCACAACTAGCACTAAGTGTCTAGTCGCGACGAGTCAAGTTACAATAGATCCGATCATAATAAGTCAAGTTGTAAATGTTAAACTCACAACGTCAAATTACAATCAGACTATTTGAAACGTCTCAAGTCACAACAATTCACCAAGCACAGGTTGATAACAAATCACTAGACTCTCACAGCTGAGTTAATCACTAGGCATCACCAAATCGCTGAATTATGAAGCTTTGGTAGCTCAGCAACGTATCATCTCACGCTTGAATAGTTTTTCTCATCTTTCCTCCCTGCTGAGGGCTGAAGTAATGCGAACCAAAAAGTATCCAGAGACCACTTCCCCCCAAGTAGTTGAAATGATGCAATCAGTCTCATTATATGAAGCTCAAAAACCCGAAGCACACTTGTACCTCTTTTATCATCAGAAACTGTTTCTTACATCTCTTCCCCCACGTGGATGGAATAATACACCAAAAGAACGAGTTAGAACACTGATCTTCTCTGCGGGGAATAATCTTCAATTAGGAAGAAGTATAAAGCTCATTACGTGTACTCGTTGTGCATTCCGATGTATGTCTCCTTCCCCTTTGCTGGTTTTGATACCTCAGAATCAGCAACACATTATACGCCCATATACTAGACATCTTGTGAGAAGAACAAAATAAGCTCAAGTGTATCCTGTGAGAATCAATTTGCGGAAGAGCAATGTGAGCACATCTGATTAGGGAATAATTCATACTTTATCACTCTCCCCCAATTAGTGCTCTCCCCCAAACTGACAACCTTACAGATGAATGCCTTGAGTACGAAGAAGTCTTTTGATAATTAAATGCATACCGTCTTTAGTCTTCTAACACATAGCAGAGAATATAGAATAGACTGTAGACTCGACCTTCTTCAATGTTGTCCAGTTGGGAAATAGGATATCAACATCTTTATCTCACCTAATGTATTCCAGTTATGTTATATATGCCAAATCAGCCCAAAATATACATATACCCATCGAAAGACGAAACGATAACACCAAAGTAACACGTTGAAGCTCTGATCCTCTTGAATTTGTTGTCTGATGTTGGTGAAGGCAGATAAGGTAGAGGTACGTAGAAAAGGACAAGAGAAGGATATAGAATCAACCAATGTCAGACAACAATCACCTCGATGTACACATTTCTCTCCCCTGGGGTTATAATTGATGTGTACGTGTAGCATTAACTGGAAGCCCTTCATTACAAATAATATAAGCCGTGAGAAGATGTCGATAACTCTCACAAGTCCTGAACTGAAGTATTCAGGAGTCATGAGATGATGACTAATTGAGTTTGCTCCCCCTCAATTAGGCCATCGTATGTAAAGAGCCTCTTCAACATTTGTGAAGTTTCTGAATCGGCTCCCCCTCAAACTGATCATCTCCTTTTATAGATTCCACACTTTAACTTCATGATCACGTTTGAGGGTCTTGATATTAACCATCTTCTTCTTTATCTGAATCACTCAATCAACTGAAGTACTAAATGATAACACCAAGTTCGAATGCCAGAAGTGACAATAGAACTCGAATAGAGTAACAAACCACGGAATATTTCGGATTGGTAGACACCAATCTCCCCAACATGAATAGTTAAGCTTGATCCCTTCGTGATTTATAACCCCAGCATACACATTTCTCCTCCCGCGAAATAAGAGAAAGAACACACGCCTATTCTCCCCCTCAAAAATGGCATGCAATGACATTTTTGCCATAGCTGAGATTCCGTGATGGTTGAAGTTTATCAGATGCAGCATAAATATGTGTGTAGCACAAAAAAACTACTGCAAAGAAGATGATGATTAACGCACTCTTGAAGCATCCCCTTTTTGTCACCTCATCAATGGTTTAGCAAATGAAGAATTCAATGAAGCTCGTAATATGCCTAAACCACTTGATGAAATGTGTTAAGCCTTAGATGGAGAAAATTTCTGCGTACAAGAGCCGAACGACCATTTTACAAACATCATCAACATGTAGTTTCTTCACCCTTTCCCTTCCCCCCCTCAAAAATTGCATATGCCTGTTTACAACTTTTGATTGAATAAGTGAAGCACAAAAATTTATTTCAAATGTATGTCGATCCACTTGATCACTGTACGAACATAGAAAAAGCATGAAGCTTGTTGATGCGAATGGTCATAAATAAGAAGATTTCTCTTCTTCCCAAGATAAGGCGCACTGAAACGTACACCTTTCTTTTATTTGAGGAACGGGGCCTGAAGTGTTGTCAGTAGACACCATTATGTTGAAGAACGAGGCTTGACGAGGCTTGAACCGAATTGTTCAAACGTCATCTCTCTCTTTTCTACTTCTCTCCATTAACTCGTAACCAACCCCATTATTATTCTGTCGGCTCTTTGTCGTGACTACTGATGGAGAAAAAACCCACTATGATGAACTTGAGACTGTTGTAAAATAACCGGAACTTGTGACTTAAACTTGCATTAATGTGTGACTAAGAGCGGTGTAGAGAGTTCGTGCAACTTCGAATCCCCAAGTACTCTATACTCTTGAACCAACCAACCATCAAGTATAAGACGTACATCACCTCTTGAATATCCACAACTTCGTGTGACACTGAGCACTACAACGTAACTCCTTAAAATGATAGTTATTTTGTGGTAATAGAGAGGAAGAAACACAAAAATAACTAGACATCCAAGTCGTCGTCATTGTAATTGTTGAAAGCTCGAACAAGGATCTTGAAGAATCTTCATCCAACCACCCCGATATCTTCAGATACTAAGTACACACAACCGTGAAATTTCACTTCAACCACAAATAAATAATAATGAATTAACGCCGTAGTCACATCTTGTCGTTTAAATGCCCAAATCTAGCCTTTTGATGTTTAAAGTGAACTTTGATAATGGTTTTATCCCGATCTTGTCAAAAGCGCATAACCCCGAACAAACTCGCTATCACTAACCGTTAAAACCGAAACGCCATGAAGTATATCGAAACTCATCCAATACATGAAGTAAACACTTTATCCCTTCATCAAAGTTGAGGCCGTAGCACAAGAATCAATTAAGATCCGGAAATGCACTTTTCTTTCTCCAGGATAGTTTCATCATCACGGGATTTTACAAATCTATGATTTAAACCGAGAAATAGATTCTTTCGCGGGGTTTTACAAAATCAAGAAGAAACCGTGAGACACTAATAAAATGAGTTATGACATGCAAGAGCTCAGCAACTATTCTTCTCACATATGTAGAATACTTCACAAACCATTCTAAGAAAAATAGTATACACTCCTTCCCCCTGGAGGTTAGCCTTTTATCATAAAAGTACACGTTTTCTCCCCCAATGATGGTTTTGAACTTTCAGAAGCATCATTTGACGTGTACGACCATATACACGAGAAGTTCTTGTCTGAAACAAGCATCTTGAAAAATCATGAATGGCATTGAAGGATCTTGAAAGATTTTTCTTAGACTATGAAGTATCTTTGATATGCAGTAGCATCGAATATCCCATGAGAATTGCTGATCACATCTCCACCTTTAACCTCATTGGCTAACTAACCACCCTCGTATTCTGTCGGCTTTTGCTGTGATCACTTGTTGAACTAACCATGTACCACGATCTCATGATGACGTATATTACACAAATCCTTAACCTTATACTTGTGCTAAATGCGCGACTCAAAACGGTGTATACCATATACCACAACATCAAACATATATGAGTATCCAACCACTTGAACTATCCTTAAATGCGTAAGACACTTAAAGTGATAGTTACTTTTGTGTATATAGAGAAGAAACACAAAATTAACTAGATGGTCAAGTCTTCATCACGAACAATAGACGCTTAAACAAGTAATCTTCGTGCAGTAGAAAGAAAGAAGCGAAGATACATAAGCACGCGAACTTGTGAAATACAATCTCATTTCCAATCCCGTAGTATATAGTACAAGCCTCGTAGTCACATAAACGTTACAGTTTCCAAAACTAGCCTTTGACATGTGAAATGAATCTTGATAAGGTTTTCCCGATTTTGTCAACCGTATTCCCGTAAAAATATTATACGACCAAAATACCTTTCTTTTTCGCCTAAAAATAATTATACCAAGAATCTTATAATGTATTAAAAATACATTTGTTCAAATAATCCATTTAGTCCAGATATTTGATATAACCCGTTTCATTGGTTTTATTATCCATTCAGCCCAACACAAATTAATGATACACTTGTACAGTCCAAGAAGCGGATAACAAGGCCCAAACAAATGTGACACAGTCCAAACCAATCCAAACCGGGCTCAACCATACTTGAAGAATAACCTGGGCCCAACAAATATCGAATAACCTGATCCAAGACACAAACCGGCATCAAGAATGGTATAAAAAAATAGATCATGCCCTAATATGTCTCACATTAGTCTTAACCCTAATCTTACACAAATAATCCGCCCCCCATCTTCTCTATCCTCTCTCCTCAAATCTCAGATCACATCTCAATACCATCATCAAAAAAACGAATCTTTCCCACCGATCATCGTATTAACACACGAACACAAACCCTTTGTCACTTTCTGCTCTCGAAAACCCACAAGTAAACCAAGACAAGTTTTTCAAATGGCTTAAGATACGTGTAAGGCTCTCAGGTAGGTTTCAGCATGTTGTATTGTTGTTTTCGTTTTTGCCCTTTGAAAGAAACAAAGTAAGACAGTAGCATATTTGTTATTTGTCTTTCTTTACATTCGAATATGAAATGAGGCTATGCTTCAATAGAGATCAATGATGGTTATCTTCTTTTCGTGTTATGATCTTTGAAGATCTGAAGTTATAGAGCTTACACGAGAATGAAAAGAAACTGAGATCTTTTGTGGTAGTTTCTTGTTTAATCCTTTTATGAGGTCTATGATGTACATGTGTTGAAGTCGATAAGGATTTACAAAACAACACGAGACCGAGATCTTCTTTTTGTTCGTTTTAATCATCGAGTCTTCAAAAAGATCAGTGATGTGATGGTTTTCTCGTTTATGAATAACTTAACAGTTCTATAAATCTCATAAGAGATACGAGTGAAAACCCAACTGAGATCTTTTTAATTATTTGTTCTTTTCGTTTAAACTTTTAGATCTATGATGAGATATTCTTTTTGGATCTTGATCTTAGTTGTAGATGAGAGTTGGTGAAGGATATTTGTGAATTATTGATGTGGTTTTGTAGACTGCTAGTGATGTGGTTTAGGATTAGATGTTGGTTTACATTGAAGTGGTTTTGTGTAAAATAGAGGCTGATGTTAATCTTCTACTCATCTCTTCCTTTTGTTTTATAGTCGTGGATCTGGATAATTGAAGTCTTGGGTTTTTGTGTTTGGTTAGCGGTTACAGTCTTCTTCATCTTCATTTCTTTACTTGTGGACTAACCGCTGACCTAACGAAATTTTGGCAGCATGCCGTTTTGAGTTTGCAAATAAAATTTGTTTTCAGGACAAACCGCTGCACCCCAAACCGCTGCGCCTCAAACCGCTGCACCCCAAACCGCTGTTATAAGCAAACCGCTATAGATACAAACCGCCATAGAAACAAACCGCCATAGTCTCAAACCGCCATAGACACAAACCGCAATGGGATCAAACCGCTGGTCACTTTCACCAATTTTTTGTCTTTTACATAAAAACCAGATCTATCACTCTCGTGCCTTTTGTCCTTTTCTGACCAAACTGCTATCAAGAAATAAGATAACCGCTGCCAAGAACACATACTCAAACCCAGATCTGGTTCTGACCAAAATACCAACCAACCTTATGACCACTTTTTGAGCACAAGTATTTCACGATTTTTTACAAAGAGTCACAAGAGTGAGAAGGTTTATCATAAAACTGTTTTGGACCAAAGTTTATACAAAAGCAGTTTTTTTTTTTTTTTTTTTTTTAATTTATTTATTTTTTTTTAACGTGAATGAAGCAAAAAAAAACTTTCTTTTTTACCATAAAGATATACCAAATACTGTTAAGGAACAGTAAACAGAAGTGGTATCAAATGTTTTATATCAAATGTTTTTATATTATATCAGATTAAAACAATGGTACAAAGGTAAAAGAAAACAAACAGCTTCAAACATGGTTCGAACCACAAATAAATCAACAACTCAAACAACCTGTCTCTGATACCAATTGTAGGATCGTGTTTTATGTTGATTCTTGTGGTTTCGGGTGGTCTTGGATTGTGGAAGAACATGATAACCATTGTTAGTGTTTAGAGAGAGAAAGAGTAGAGAGAGTGAAGCCTTAGAGAGAGAAAGTGAAACCAAAAAAAAGAAAATAGAATAATGAGAAGGCTTACCCTCTCCAAGGATGGAGAGGGTATTTATATGTACATGGGTTTTGCCACTTGGGCGTGCCACTTGGGCTGCGGATCAGGTATACAGTGGGTAAAGACCCGTCCTTCTTCCGCGAACTAATCTACTTCTAAACTACGTTTAACTAACTAACATAACATCTACGAGCTAAACAATGCTTAATCATATCTGGGGTGACTGAATCTTTCTTATACAAAAATCGTATTCCTAACACCACCCGATCCTTGATCTCCTCGGTTCCACGATTCCCTACACTCATTCCTATAGTGTCCCTTCTTTCCACATCAATAACAAGTAACATTCGCCTTACTCCAAGCTTCAGGAGTAGCTTGCACCATAGCAAGGGGCCGAGCTCTACAATCCCTAGCGGTGTGTCCTCTCCTCGAGCAATTCTGGCACATCACATCACATCGTCCATGATGATTCTTGTAGCAACGACCACACTTGGGTGCATCACCATTTTGATTCTTCTTATCCCCATCCTTAAGAGCATAAGCCTTAGCGACAGCTTGTCGTTTGTTTCGGTTATCATTACTCTTAGAGTGATGGTCTCTCTTCCTCTTCCCACTCTTATCCTTCTCGGCTTCTCCTAGTACCAACGAATCCATCAATTGTTGAGCAATGGTGATGGCCTCAGAAACACTTGCAGGCCTAGCAAAAATTACATCATTCCTTGTAGCCACAGGCAACCCATCGGTATATCGCTCAATCCTTTGAGCCTCAGTCTTAACCATATCTGGGCAAAGCAAGGATAACTCCTGGAATCGGCGATTGTAAGTCATCATATCAGTGCCCTTCACCTTGTGGTTCCAGAACTCAATCTCCAGTTTCTTAACTTCACTCCTTGGGCAAGAAGTCTGAATCAGCAAAGACTTAAATTGTTCCCAAGTCATGGCATAGGCCACATCACTCCCAACCGAATTTCGGTAGTTGTTCCACCAAGTTAATGCTTCATCCTTGAAAGTAAAGGAAGCAAACTTTACCTTCATACTCTCCGCGCAATTACAGACATTGAACACTTACTCAGTCTTCTCTATCCACCTGACCAAGTAAACCACTCCCTCAGTTCCACCAAAGTCGATGGGTCCACAGATTCGGAAATCTTTGTAGTTACACCCACTGGTACGAGTAGGTGGAAAAGTCCTAGCAGAGTTGTTGGAATGATTTGACTCGGCTAGCAACTCAGCAACTCGTTGCTCCACAAGTTGGTTGATCATAGCTTGGTCCATAGTAGGTGCATTCGGTGGAATGTGACCATTGTCTCCCTGAACGTCCACATTTTGGTTCCTGTTGTTGCGGTTGGTGGTGTCCAGTTTGTCAGAAGCAGGGGNCACCTGACCAAGTAAACCACTCCCTCAGTTCCACCAAAGTCGATGGGTCCACAGATTCGGAAATCTTTGTAGTTACACCCACTGGTACGAGTAGGTGGAAAAGACCTAGCAGAGTTGTTGGAATGATTTGACTCGGCTAGCAACTCAGCAACTCGTTGCTCCACAAGTTGGTTGATCATAGCTTGGTCCATAGTAGGTGCATTCGGTGGAATGTGACCATTGTCTCCCTGAACGTCCACATTTTGGTTCCTGTTGTTGCGGTTGGTGGTGTCCAGGTTGTCAGAAGCAGGGGTTTCGACATTCCGGGTAGGACGGCGTCCTCGGCGACCAGGGGTAGTTGCAGCATTACCAGTCCTGGTAGCTCTAACCACGTTTCGTCATGTAGCCATTGATCTGAAACATCATACAAGGTTCGTGAGTCCGATATTATATGACATACGCTCAACAAAATCGAATACGTGAAGGCACGACATTGGAAGGGCATCAACAACACCACAAGACAACAATATAGCGAAATAGGAACTCAATTTCCATAACATCCAAAACCACATGTCATCATATAGAATTAAACATCATCCATACAACAGTGATCAAAACATCATTCCAACTACAAACAAAACACAAAAGATACTAATCGTTCTCAAAAAACGAATAATAGGAAAACCTCCAACTAGATAACTAGCCTTTCTAACCGAACACTCCTCGGTGTAGAAGGCAACAAGACAATCTAATCCAACCCTTTAGCCACTATGCTGGCGTAAGCCCCTCAGCTCCGACCTCAGGCTCTCCAACTCCCTCCATAGTTATCCCATCTCAACACTATGTGCCTCAGCATCCCTCTTGAGGTCCGCGACCTCTCGCTCCAACATCGAGTTCCTCTTCCACAGCTTGCGATCAGCCTCGCGTGCCGTGATAAACCCTCTCTGTAAGCTGTCAATGTACTCATGCACCTGTATCAAACTCTCCCTGACAGCTATTGTCCTGCCCACAACAGTGGTCAACTCTACCCTCAACTCAGGAATAGTCTCACCCAACACTTCCTCGAGTCGGTCCGATAGCTGCGTGATCCTTGCACTCCGTGCAGCAAGCTCAGCCCAAATCCTACCAGTCTCACCCAACTCTGTAGGCTCAGCAGATATCTCGGATGGCGCGTCCGATGCCACGGGACTGCCAGGTGGTGAATCAAACATGAATAGGTGATCAGGTGAAACTGGCTCTAATGGATGTATCGGAGAATCAGGCTCCTTGGCATGAGCTGGCTGTGCTGGCAAACCATCATCATCGGGTATCTCCTCCTCCTGAGGGTCATCCTCCTCATCAGCCTCCTGAGGATCGTCCTCCTCCTGAGGATCATCCTCCTCCTCAATAACCTGAGGGTCATCATCCTCCTCACTCTCCTGAGGGTCATCATCCTCCTCACTCTCCTGAGGGTCATCATCCATCAATCGACGTCTCTGCCTAGGTGACTCGAGAGGTGATGGCGTAGGTGATCTAGGGCAACGACGCGATGATGTGGGTGATGCATCTGACAGAAGATCGTGAGCACTAAAACGCATAGGTGGTGGCGAAGGACACACCGACATGCGTGCCGTAGCTCGGTGGGCAAAGCGTGGAGCCACACGAGCTAAAGCCTGATGGAGAGTAAGCTGTCTTGAAGTACCAGGCAACCCTAGAGAAGATGAGGGTCCCTGAGGGGTAGATGCAGCAGGTGGTGTAGAAGTAGCTGCTGTCGGTGATGAAGTAGCGGAATGCATGGCAATCCTGTAGGGATCGTCAAGAGCCATGGAAATCTGTGCTGTGCTGAAGGGGTCAACAAGAATCTCCTCAATAGCATCGAGCATAGGGGGGCCATAGTCTGTGACAACGGCGTAGGGTAGGTGTAAGTTTTTCAAAACAACTAACCGCGAACTCAAAATATCGTATGAAAATCATCATAAATCCCAATCATATAGTTTCAAGAAAGATTTCAAGTACCGCATTACTAAAATATTTATAAAACAAATAAGCCATATAATTCCTCAAAACGCCATCATATCACATAATCAATATACTCAAGATTCTCAACTCATCTCAAAATCTCTTATCTAATCATTATTTCATAATACCTCAATAAATCGAAGATGCTTCGGCTTGGCGGGCTGGCGGGCATTGGTCGAGGATCGTTTTCTATAAAATTCGGTTATAGTTTAGGTGTTTATTACCTAGTTCTCTATAACCTTGGCTCTGATACCAATCTGTAACACCCCCAAAATTTGGTACAGCGGAAGACTCATCAAGCTTTCGGGGTGTTACGGGGATTGGTATCCAACACAAGTCATAAAAGAACGAGATAAAGTAAACATGAGTAAAAACACATCCAAACGGGGTTTTAAAGTTTACATTCATCCCAAATTCACCAAAGTAAGGCCCAAAAGAAATAAAAGTAGGTCCACAATACATATCAGAGTTTTTAGAAAAGTAGATCCTTAAACCATATTGCCAAGCCAAGCCTCCAATCCAAGCATCCAAATCATTACTTAATTACCTGAGAAAACGTGCTAAAAGTCAGCTTTCGCTGGTGAGATCATAGGTTTATATTCATAATCAAATCAAGTGGACATATACGCAAAACGCTTGCTAGCTAGACTAGGCCTTACGGGTAACTTCCGTGCATCAAAGCCCTATAGGGGCACCCTAAAACTCATAGGGCCTATAGGTATCCAATCCTCACAAATAAATTCCGCATATCACAAATAACCATTAAACATATATTAAGTCCTATAGGTGATCACACTATGGCTGTTTCATTTAACCTTATCAAGTCCACATGCGATGGTTCACTATGTGACTAGGGTTGATGTCGTTCATCTAACCAAGACTAGTCCACACGCGATGGTTCACTATGTGACTAAGGTAGATGCAATATCCTAGTTCCATAAGCATAGCAAGTTTAGAGATAATAAAAGCGATAATAGTCCACATAAAACAATTTTGCACGTTTCTCACCCCAAGTATTGAAAACAAAGTTCAAGAGTAAAAGTGGGGCTATGACTCACCTCAAGTCCAGATATCAGCACAAAGAAGTCGGTAGTAGTAAGACGTATCACAACTCAAAAGACAGCAACTACGGACTCGGCACTTCCTAACAATATAAACTCGTTTCAGGATTATTTCCTCAAAAATCAAATATTCCCAATTCCGAACATATTCCTTTTTACTTTCCAAAAATCCATTTCCCTTGTTATTCTCATATTGGTTTGGTGTTTGGTATCCATGCGGGTGGAGGGTCGACACAACTCAACCAAGAAATCACAACCATAAGATATAATAATAGCAACCTACGGGTCTAATATTAGTCCAATATATCACTTAAATAAGTTATCGAAGTTTATCCAATCCGTCGACCTGATATCCCTCCATAATTTATTTACCTAATATATTCTTCCAAGATTATACCCAAAATCTAAATCACATAACACATAGAATTCTACATGATAAGTTCTTGAGTTTAATAAGTAGTTTAAATAGATTCCCGAAACTTATTGAATTCGACAATTCGATAAACTTCATGAAAATATTTACTACTTATTATTCTCAAACTCCTACCATGACCTAAGGCGTCGTAGGATATAATATTCGATAATAAACCCTTCGATATAACTATATAAGTCTAATTTAGCCCGTCGACTAAACAAGTTAGATAGTTATATAGATTGGTGTATTGTCGTTAAATATCAGTGACTAGCACCAATAGTCAACAAAAATAAAGTGGTCGAACTTGGATTTAAGTGCTCTCAAATATCTTATAACTCGCAAAGTCTCGTTTTATTTCCAAACGCTCGTTATAATTCGTAAAATAATCCCTTTTTAACTCGATTAGTTCATTTATACGATAAAAGTATAATAAGGTTTCCGACAATATTATTCTAAATTAATAGTCTAATATTTATCGTTAACTTTATTATTTTTGTTTTCGTGATTTCTTATTTATTATATACACATCCATATATATACATATATATATATATATATATATATATATATA
>LBNU01034474.1:2326-18035 GCA_014162995.1 Artemisia annua | reverse complement strand
TATATATATACTTCTGTGTTTTATTGGAATTTTGATTGGGAACAAAATGATTCGATTGATTTTATTTTTAATGATTTGCGCTTGATTTGTTGTTGTTGTGGCAAAACTTAAAATGATAAAAACTAAGGAACTAAAGGAAAAACTAGATTGGCTCTTGGTTTGGAAGTGCTTAATTTCAGATTTGCTATTTCTATGCTTATTAGCTTATAACTAATCTTGTTGAACGATGGAAACAATGAGTTGTTTGTTTGCGCGTCGAGACCCCTCACAACCCAACAGTGGGTTTTCCTTCTTTTACATCTCTTGAAAAACTAGTAGATGAAATATATGTTTTGTTGGTTTTGATAAGTTGAGATAGTCCTAAACCTCCTCGTCTCTTTTACTTGTTGTCGAGAACCACCACCCAATCAGTGGGTGACTTCTTTTGTGTACCGAATTTGATTTTTGATAGTTAAAATGGTTAAATGGATTGCGTGTAAATTGGTTTGAGGTTAGCTTTCTTGTGTGGTCGACCCACTGCTCCTATAGTGAGTGAGATTGGTTTTGCTATGTTGTTTTCTTAATAACTACTTCCAAGGTTAAATAGACAAAAAAATGGTACATGTTTGACTTTGTTTTGGACTAAAATTTGGTTCATGTGGTCTGGGTTGAACTCACTGTTCAAACAACTCCAACAGTTGGGGTAGTTATTTTGTTTCACTTTCCGAGCCCATATTTGTTTTAAAAAATCCTCAACACTCATTTACACGCTCGTCATTATTTTAAAATAGCTTCTTCACGAACTGTGACTTTAAATACGTCTTCGTTAAATTTTGAGTAACAAAATATATATTTTACATATTATTAGGTTTTCTAGTGCCAGAGTCGAAGTAGTGCCTAACTTAATGGCAATAGGAATGGTCTAACGACATACTATTCCACACAAATAATCAACGATACGCATCACGTTCCACAAAATCAATCATCAATCCTCGGAATTTCTGAAAACTGTTTCAATAATATTAGCGATTCATTTTAATTATATTACCGTATTTTAAATCCAGTTTCAAATTTTGCCAGTTGTCACAAAGTCCTTGAATCGAGTCCATGCCTCGTAGAGGGTTTCGCCTTGACGTTGTTGGAACGCCAAGATGTCATTCCTTAGCTTTGTGGTTCTTCCCGGTGGGAAAAATTGAGCTAGGAAGCGAGTGGTGAGATTATCCCAAGAGGTGATGGATCCGGCGGGTAGACGTTCTAGCCATTGACTAGCTTGGTCCCGTAGAGGAATTGGAAGAGACGTAATCGGGTAGTCTCTCGAGTTTCAACATAATAACGCTGTTAAACTCATTGATAACGAAAAGAGCTTTGAAAATGCTTTTAAAGAATCTTATCGTCGTGAAAAGGATCTCGAATTTCAAATTGGCAACATAATGGAATCTAAAAATGATTTAGCTTTACAACTTGAACAACAAGCTTTTGTACATAAACAACAAGTTGCTCAACTCGAAGATGTCATTTTGCAAACTAAAAATGAGTTGTCAACTTGTCAAGCGGATTTTCAGGAACATAAACAGATTTCAAGGGATAGAGTTAAATCATATTTAGATGAAATTGTTGAATTAACAAGTCAACTCAAAGAGTTTCAGAATGTTGTATATAAAACTGGTAATTCATTAACAACCATTCATAAACTTTCTGTAAAACGGTCTAACACCGGCCATGGTTTTGCCATTGGAAGTGAATCACCCAGTTTTCTAAATAAAGCACTCACCGAGATTCCGAAGATATATAGTGCAAACCATTTCTTTGATGACACTGTTATTCGTGTTGTTGTTTATGATCGTGAGGAAGAATTGGAAATAGAGGACGAGACTCGATCTAAAATGGAAAATGTTGATTACAACAAACCTTTTGATTACTCAAAAATGCCTTCTATTAATGAAACTTTCACACCTCAAAAAGAGAATGTTGAACAACCGTATTTTATATTACCAGAAGATCTTCCTTCTTATAAAGCTTCTCTCACACCAGTAGTTCAAAACAATGGTCTTTTAACTAAACCAGAAAACGTTCAACCTCTTCCTAAAACGTGTAAGATACTTCGGTATTTCCAAACGTTTATGGAAGATATTGACTTTTTACAAGATGCTGTTGATCGTAATTCAGAAATAACTGTTTTCACAGTTATTGCTCCTCATGAGCGTGAACGGCGAGATGTGTTTCAAAAACAATTTTTACCTCACGTTCAACATCTACGATTATGTGCTGAACTGTGGGAACAGGATCTTCAAAAAGAAGTGTCTTCAATGATGGATATTTTTCAAGAAACAGAAAAATCAATTTCATTTTATCAATGTCAAAATCAATTTTTGAAAAATGAAAATGATCGTCTCATGGAACGTATCCTCAATTAAGATATTATATCTGTGGTAATGAATTCTCTTTATGAATGTGGTACTGATATGCTTGTTTCTGAACACTGTGATGATATTGGGTTGTTGAATAAAACAGTTGAGACATTAAAAAATGAGAACATGAGTCTCCGACAACAAAATGATGATGTGCAGAAAAAACTTTCAGATGCAACAAAAAACTAGAATGGTGTCAAAACCAAAGCCTTGTTTTTGAACTGGAATTGCAAAATCTTAAAACTTCGACATCTTTTTCAAATAAAAATGAGGAATTTAAAAGTCAGATTTCTAAATATGAAAAAGAGATTGCTGAATTGCAAGAAGTAACAGATTTTTGGCAAAAGAGTCGAGATGAATATTTCTACTTAAACCGAAAGCTTGACAGCACAATTCAGGACAAAACGCACATCATTATTGAATTGAAGGAGAAAATTAAAAATCTTGAAAAGAAAAAGTTTGCAAATACTAAGATTGTTGCACCGGAAAAACATAGGACAGATAACACTAGTAACGATACAGCTATTCATAATTCTAATATGAGTTCTTCCACCTCTCCAGGACTAGTTATCCCTCCTAGCGTTAGCAGATCCAAGCGGTAAAGCTTAATANCTGATCGAGGCGGACCAAGCGGTGAAGCTAAAGAACCTCGGGTCGTAGTCCCAACGAGGGTTGAACTGATCTAAGTCGTTCAAAACCGTGAGTTATGTGATGTGAATGGGTTTAAAGATATGTCTTGGGTTTACTTACGCTACTAAACTTTATTTAAAACTTTAAGAAAAGTAAAACGTGAGTAAAGAAACTAAAATGAACGAGAAAATAAAACATAAACGTAAAAAGAAATAAAAGAAATAAAGATAAAGTTAATAAAAGAAATGAAAATAAAATAATAGTGTAAAGTGTTTTTGTGGTTTTAGATAAAAGAAAAGTGAAGTAAACGTTTAAAGAAAGTAAGACAAGTTAAAAGAAAAATAGACTAAGTTAAAAGAAATCAAAGAAAATTCGGCAGAGTTTCGTTTAGGAATGACCCAAACAAAACTCCACTCGAAGAACGATGGAGAAAACAAAAGCCTAGCTCGGCTTGTAAAAGAAGTAAGAAAATGAGAGAAGAAAACAAGACACGACTCAAAGACTTAAACTAAAAATGAAACTGACACAAGACCTTAAACAAACTCGCTACCAACTATAAAACCAAACTCGCTATCAAGTAAAAAGAGGAAACCAAACTCGCTAGCCCTTGTGAGACCAAACTCGCTAGGTCCTAAAAAAGATTAAACTCGCTAGCCCTTGAAACCACATACTCGCTAGACTCAATAAATGAAACTCGCTAGGCAGTAAACTCATACTCGCTAGCCTTAGACAAAACACCAAACTCGCTATATTTGAATGACCAAACTCGCTAGCCCTTTTGAGACCAAACTCGCTAGCCTGAGGAGAAGCATACTCGCTAGGGTGTGGTAGAAACCAAACTCGCTACCTCCTTTGGTGATCCAAACTCGCTACCTACCAAAACTAACATACTCGCTATAGTTTTCTAAAACAACAAACTCGCTATTAAACCCTCAAAAACTACGAAACTAATTTTTTACGTAAAGATTTATTAAAAACTTTATAAAAACTTATTTAGACTCAATATTAAGCTAAACCGATACTCAAAATAAGCTATAATAAAGCTAATAACTCAAAATAAGCTAAACATATTTTTAGGGCTTGTAAATGAAAAACAAGTTTAGACTCAAAATAAGGATTAAAAAGCTAAAGACAATGATTCAAAAACATGTAAATAAGCTCAAATAAAACGTTACACAAGCTCTCACAAGCTACCAAGACCAAAATAAGCTCATCCCATGATAATAAGGCACGAAATGGATTTCATGCAAAGGTGGTGCAACTTTGGTGAGCTTATATTGAATCAAGGTAGAAGCAATAAGCTAGAATAAGATGAAAAGAACATGTAAATAAGCAAGAAATAAGCAAGTAAAAAGCTTTAAGACATTAAAATGACAAGATATTTAAAATTGACAAGTAAACTAAATGACACCAAATTAAAAGTAAAATTAAAGACTAGTAAAAATGAAAGCTTACAAAATTAAAGACTAGCTTACTAATGAAGCATAAGGGTGGTATTTAAAGGATCCATGGTGGATTCTTTTTACAACTAGCCCCCTTATCTTCTACATCTCATGTATTAGACTCATAAACTTCTACTACACTAGCTAACGACTTATAAAAAGTAATCTTTAGTCCTTGTAATCTTGAGGAAATAAGTTGACGAGTCTTCAATAAGTCTTCAATGATATAAAAGTGATCACTTGCTCGAATTTGGGAAGCTTATATAAGATAATCTTCTTTATTCTTCGATTAAGTATTTCTTTCATATTCTCGAGCCTTTAAGTAATGAAAACTTCGTCACGGGCTTTTCTTGAGTGAATATCAACTTTGACTCGGCTTCTTAACTCTTTTCCACATCTTGTGCTCTTTTCGGGCTTTTATGTTGCATTTTGTGATGTTTTAGCAATATCCACACCTGCACAGTCATAAACACAAAAACACGATATCTTTGGCTTTTCGCGTTAGTTTTTGGTCTATTCTACACTTAAACTAAGGTGAAAGATATGTGTAATTTAGCACATATCACCAACCTTGTTACTCATGTCGACTTGCTGTTGTCTGAATCGAGTCTCGAGTTTCGCAAGCCTTATTTCATGAGAGAGGATGAATTTTCGCAGGATTTCCTCAGGATCCTGCTCAGGCGTACTTAAGGGAGGATGGTGCTCAGACCATGTAAGAGGGGTAGAGTCATTGAACGATACGCTACGAGTTTGGTTCCAACTGAAATTTGGTTTATCTTTCCATGCCTCATAACACTCGTTCAGTTTCTTAGGTTCCTGATTAACAATGGGCCATCTCTCCCTCGTCTTGTTGATGCGCGAGGAGGCGAATTCCTTGAAGGCTTCTTTGGGAGTTCCATGCAGTTATGAGTGTCGTGAGGACCATTGCATAATCTGCATGAGGAAGTGACTCTGTTCATTTGGCTTGAAGGTTTAGGAGCTTCGTAGGATTTCCTTAGATACTCGACTTGGTCCTCAAGTTCCATGATCCTACGGTCGGAAGTGCTTGAATTACTTGAAGGCAAAGATATTGCCTTGACCATTTTGTTCAAATCACGGGGATCATTCCAACTTACGTTTTCATAGAGAGCAAGATCTTCTATAAGTTCCCATGATTGTTTCGCACTTAGATCACGTAGCTTGCCACCGGCCGCTTGGTCAATGGTTTGCCTCGTGGGGACATTGATATGGTCATAGAAAATTTGGACTTGGAGCCAAAAGTCTATGCCATGATGAGGGACTTTTTGGAGTAAGTCCTTGAATCGAGTCCATGCCTCGTAGAGGGTTTCGCCTTGACGTTGTTGGAACGCCAAGATGTCATTCCTTAGCTTTGTGGTTCTTCCCGGTGGGAAAAATTGAGCTAGGAAGCGAGTGGTGAGATTATCCCAAGAGGTGATGGATCCGGCGGGTAGACGTTCTAGCCATTGACTAGCTTGGTCCCACAGAGGAATTGGAAGAGACGTAATCGGGTAGTATCTCGAGTTTCAACATCAAGGTCTATGGAATCTACGATCTTAAGGAAATCCTTGAGGTGTTGATTTGGATCTTCCGAACGAAGTCCATGGAATGCACATCCGCTTTGCACTAACCGGATGGTGTCGGATCGTAAGGGAGACACGTTGGCTCCTTGGGTGAGCTCAATGGTGTTTCGATAGCCTTGGTGGCTAGGACTGGAGTATTCTCCTAAAGTACGGGCTCTAGGAGGTTGGTTTTGTTGGGTTGGTTTTGTTGTGGTGGGTTGTTGGGATCAAAGATATTACCACCTTCCATGATGGCTGATGGTAATGGTTACGAACAAAAACACGAAGAAAAAGATAGACTAAAGAAAACCTNTAGGACTGGAGTATTCTCCTAAAGTACGGGCTCTAGGAGGTTGGTTTTGTTGGGTTGGTTTTGTTGTGGTGGGTTGTTGGGATCAAAGATATTACCACCTTCCATGATGGCTGATGGTAATGGTTACGAACAAAAACACGAAGAAAAAGATAGACTAAAGAAAACCTAGAAAAGTAAAAATAAAAAACTCACTAGAAAGGATTCTAATGAGTAGATCTAAGTAAAAATAAAAATTTTCAACCTAAACAATAACTATTCCCCGGCAACGGCGCCAAAAACTTGATGTGTGGGTTTTGCAACCTTTGCACTTAGGTTTTACCTCTCAAGGGATCTTGAGAGGCTTATAACCCCCACCAGGCAGTGAACCTGACCGATGTAGTATAGTGTAGTGGCAAGTACTGGGGGGATTGATCGTTCTCTTGGGGAATAGTGTCGTTAGGCTTGAAAAGCTACTCTAATTAGGTCTAAGGGTTGAGGAATGATTCTTTTTGTATTTTTATATTTTATGAAAATAAGTAAAAATCTCGGGTTTTGGAAGAGTGGGCGGAATTAGTTGCTAGTCAACTAACCCAAATAACTACTTTTGCAAATAAATTAAAATAACAAGAAAAATAAATTGGTTGTGAAACTTATATGAGAGAGATATGTGTTTACTTTGATTACCTTACTCCCTAGATATCTTTTATATGTTAATTGGTTTGTTGTAATTATGTGGATGACGGGTTGTATTCCTTTAAACCATTTGTAGGGCCGTGCACGATCTTCCCTAACTCCATAAGCTCCTACTTCACTCCTATGTCGAGCCGACTAAAAGCTCCTAACATGGGATCATTAGAATTCGCTCATACATAAAATACAACCAAATAATCGTAGTGCACATCCGATTCATGTTTCGTAAGACGTTCAAGCAAGTTACCGTATAGGAGGTTAGCCAGTTTTCTTAAGCCTAACATCGACTTCACCCAACCACAATAATAACAAGCAAATCAACAACATATAATCAATAGCTAGGTTTCATTAGATCTAAGCAAACACAATAAAGACCTAGCCTAGCATGTCAATTGAAAGACAAGCATAAGATATAATCACACAATACATAGACATATTGAATGATTTGTAAGAGACTTATCTTCAATTAAGCATCCAAGTTTTAAGGGTTAAAAACCATCAAAATTACAGTAGAAAAACGAGCTAGGGTTTTGTTCCCAAAGTTGCACACTAATGAATTAAAATTAGAAAACTATATATAGATTTTACGTTGTGACTGCGTCACCTTATAGGGTCTGACGCCCTCACCTCGCCGCCAAAATAAAATTCGGATTGCTTAGATCCACTCTTGACGCTGTCCCTTGTAACTCATTCTGGGCAGTCTCCCTTTACCACATAACGTGACGGCCTATAGCTTCCAACACGTGACGCCGTCACGTATTAATTCTTCAAAACTTTCTGGGGCGTCTAGTGTAAAAATCATCCTTCATGTTGTCAGAGCGTGACGCCGTCAGGTACTGTTTCCAGCAAAATTTGAGACTTTGTCGTTTTCTTCACTTTTATGCTCCAAAAACGTCCAAAATGCTTCATTTTCCAGAATTCCTCTCCAAAGTACCTAAAATGACAAAAGGAACGATTTAAGGAAATATTTGATCAAATAATTACGGATTAGGGCTTAAATGACCCCCTAAAAGCGTAACACTTTTCGCCTCATCAATTATTTAATCACTTGAGTTTACTACGTCGAAGTGTTGGGACACAATTTGTTTTCAGTCGGGCAGTTTTGTGATGCAGATTTAGAGGTTGACTTTCGGAGAAATAAGGTTTTTGTTAGAAATTTGTTTGGAAATGATCTCTTAAATGGAAATCGCGGCACTAATCTATATGCTATCGACATCAATCAAATGGCCTCTACATCACCAATTTGTCTTATGACAAGAGCATCTGAAACAAAGTCTTGATTGTGGCATCGACGTTTATCCCATCTCAATTTCGACACCATCAACAAATTAGCCAAAGACAACATCGTCAATGGTCTCCCTAAGTTCAAATACACCAAGGAACACCTATGTCCATCATGCGAACAAGGAAAAAGCAAACGAGCATCATATAAACCCAAAACCGTACCTAGTTCGGAAGCAAGGTTACATCTGTTGCACATGGACTTATGTGGCCCAATGAGAGTTGAAAGCATCAATGGAAAGAGGATATTCTTGTTATTGTCGATGACTATTCAAGATATACTTGAGTAAAGTTTTTGAGATCAAAAGACGAAGCACCCGACAACATCATCACCTTCCTGAAACGCATTCAAGTTCTACTTCAAGCTCCAATAAGGATTGTAAGAACAGACAATGGCACAGAATTCACTAATCAGGAGTTAAGAACCTATTTTGAAGATGTTGGAATCACACATCAGACATCAGTTGTTAGAACTCCACAACAGAATGGGGAAGTTGAAAGAAGAAATAGAACTCTTGTGGAAGCTGCTTGCATAATGTTAATTTATTCTAGTGCACCACTATTCTTATGGGCTGATGTTGTAGCCACAGCTTGTTTCACTCAAAACTGATCTCTAATTCATCCAAGATTCAATAAAACACCATATGAGCTTGTGAACAATAGGAAACCGGATATCTCTTATCTTCACGTGTTTGGCGCTTTGTGCTATCCAACGAACGACAAAGAAGATCTAGGGAAGCTGAAAGCTAAGGGTGATATTGGAATCTTCATTGGATATTCAGAAAACTCGAGGGCATTCAGGGTGTATAATAGGCGAACAAAAAGGATAATGGAGATGATGAATGTGAACTTTGACGAGATTTCACAAATGGCTTCTGAGAGACTCGCTCTAGAACCCGTGCTTAACCCGATGGCTTCTAATCAAACCAGATTAGGACCCGCACCAAACAATCAGACTTCTGGACACATTAGTTTGGGACTCGTACCTAAAGGAGCTCAATCAACAACACCAGATAAACCTTCGGAACGAGAACTGGAAAACTTCTTCGAGTTAATGTTTGATGAATACTATGGTGGACTTTCGACAATTGCATCTCAACATCATTCCGCTGCACTCGCTCAGAATCATCAACCACCACCACCACCAACACAAGATGCATCTACTACAATCGAAGCTGAAGCACCAACTCCCTCAACATCATCAACATCTACTCCAGCAACTCCGGTTATTGAAATTGTTCTACCAAGAGTTGATGAGCAAAACCAAAACAATGTTGCGTTAGAAGAAGAAGAAGTATTTGAGAACCCGTTTGCAACAGACTCTGTTGAATCTTCTTCAAGGTTACAAGAACCATCTAACACACATATGTTAAAACCAAGGTACCCTTCTACACTCCAGTGGACAAAAGACCATCCAATTGAACACGTTATTGGTGAACCTTCAAGGCCAGTTCAGACGAAAAGACAATTTGCCACAGATCTCGAAATGTGTATCTACATTTGCTCAATAAGCCTCAAAGAACCTAAGAACATTCGGGAAGCAATGGCAGAAAACCCATGGATAGAAGCGATGCAGGAGGAAATTCTTCTATACCAGTTACATGATAGTTGGGAACTTGTTGAACGACCACTTGATAAACGTGTTCTTGATCTTAAATGGTGGTGGAAGAACAAAATGGATGAAGAAATGACTATCATTCGCAACAAAACTCATCTCGTGGCTAAAGGATATCACCAAGAAGAAGGGATAGACTTCGAGGAATCATTCGCGCCAGTAGCTAGACTTGAGGCAGTTTGGATTTTCTTAGCCTATGCAGCTCACAAAAACATCACAGTCTATTAGATGGACATTAAGACAGCTTTCTTGAATTGAACTCTGAAAGAAGAAGTGTATGTGAGTCAGCCAGAGGGATTCATTGACCAAGAACATCCAGACTACGTCTACAAGCTTATGAAAGCCATCTATGGTTTAAAACAAGCTCCAAGGGCGTGGTATGACGAACTATCATCTTTCTTGTTTCAAAATAATTTCACCAAAGGAACTATTGATCCTACCTTGTTCACCAGAAAATACAAAGATGACATTTTGATTGTTCAGATTTACGTGGACGACATTATCTTTGGGTCCACTAATCCGAATCATTCAAAACATTTTGAAAATCTCATGAAAAGCAACTTTGAAATTTCCATGTTGGGGGAACTTAAATTCTTTCTTGGTTTACAAATACATCAATCCCCTCGTTGTATTTTTATAAATCAAGCTAAATATACAATAGAGATTTTGAAAAAACATGGTATGGAAAATTGTGATTATGTTGGTACACCAATGGTCACTTCACCAAAAATCGATGCTGATTTGTTTGGGAAACCCATCGATCCAAAGAAATATTGAAGCATGATCGGTTCTCTCATGTAGCTAACTGCTAGTCACCCTGATATTCAATTTGTTGTTTGCTTATTAGCACGGTTTCAAGCAAAGCCTACCGAACTTCACCTGAAAGAGGTTAAACGGATCTTTCGGTACCTACGAAGAACCATTAACATGGGTCTTTGGTATCCGAAGGATTCGGAGTTTAAACTAATAGCATTTTCTGATGTCGACCATGTAGGTGATCAAGTTACAGCAAAAAGTACATCAGGTGGAGCACAATTTTTGGGTGAAAAGCTAGTAAGCTGGTCGTCAAAGAAACAGGATTGTACTGCCCTTTCAACCGCGGAAGCCGAGTATGTGTCTCTATCTGCGTGTTGTGCCTAAGTTCTTTGGATGCGGACACAGCTCACAGATTATGGCTTTACTTTCGACAGAATACTTTTGTATTGTGACCTGAAAAGTGCCATAGCCATCTCGTGCAATCCCATTCATCATTCTAAGAGGAAGCATATTAGAGTCCGCTACCACTTCATCAAAGAGCACATAGAAGAGGGTACTGTTGAATTATTTTTCGTTAAAACGGAATACCAAATCGCTGATCTATTTACTAAAGCCCTTCCAAAAGATAAGTTTGACGATTTAGTTTACCGAATTGGCATGCGAAGCCGAATCCCCTGAGGAGTTAGAACGTCTTCTCGAATCTTCTTGAAAAATGTTTTCAAAACCGCTTCGCTGTAAATATTTTTGAAAAACAAAATACAAAGTTTGAAAAACCAATAAAAACAAAATACAAAATTTGAATAACCAACAAAACCAAAATACAAAAATATAAAATTTTAAAGATACAAAAACAATATAAAATCAAAAATCCAAAAATATTCTTCTCACGACATGTCTCTCGTATAATCGATATTCTGTACGTATCTATAAATGTCATTCAACAATGATACGGACATGTACAGATGCTTGAGCGGGAGTTCATTTAAATGTTTTCTAAAACATGTTGTTTCTCTAATTTTTCTTCTTAGAATATATGGCTTTCGTATACTTCAGTACGAAACCCGGACTTCAATGATGACTTTTGATTATTTCAGATCATGACTCGAACGTTCAAAACCGAAATCATTTTCAAAAAATTCGAGTATTAACAAACGAAAAGATTTCAAGCAAAAACTCGTTTTCACAAAAAGACTTGTGTACATTTCAGTACACAACTCACATTTCAAAAAGATAACTCCCTCCAAACCCTTAAAATTGATTTTAATCTCTATGTTTAAAACTATACTTTCTTTAAGGGGGAGTATACAAATCATAAGAAAAATGTTCCGATTTCATGCAAAAACAAATCCGTCTATCTCTCCAAAAGCGTTTTCTACTAATCAGTTGATATAAAAAATATCACGATATGCTATTTTTAAGGGGGAGAAGACGTGATTAAAATGTGATCAAAAATGTGTTGGGTCTATTAGATTTGATGATACAAAACAAGAAAGAATGAAACATGAAGGACCGAAAGACAAAAGAAGAATTCTTCAATTAAAGAACAATAAAACACAAAGGACTTGCTTGAAAAAGAAGATTTATTTATTAGTCCTCCGTAGTCTTTTGTAAACCCTAAATCTCTATTATATAAAGAGATCAAAAGTACATGTTTTATAATGTGTCTTCCATAATGTAGATATCAAAAGGTGTGTGTGTGTGTGTGTGTGTCTAAGTCGTAGGGTTTATGTAAACGCCTAGACTAGAGTTAGTTCGTATCCTCTAAGATCTGAGGTGTCTTAGATCCCTGTTACCATTAGGTAACACGTTATTATTCTGATCAAATAACAACTGGAGGTGATGTGGAAAAACCTTGTTCATAACATTGATGTTGTTATTTATTATNTACCTAACTGCTAGTCACCCTGATATTCAATTTGTTGTTTGCTTATTAGCACGGTTTCAAGCAAAGCCTACCGAACTTCACCTGAAAGAGGTTAAACGGATCTTTCGGTACCTACGAAGAACCATTAACATGGGTCTTTGGTATCCGAAGGATTCGGAGTTTAAACTAATAGCATTTTCAGATGTCGACCATGTAGGTGATCAAGTTACAGCAAAAAGTACATCAGGTGGAGCACAATTTTTGGGTGAAAAGCTAGTAAGCTGGTCGTCAAAGAAACAGGATTGTACTGCACTTTCAACCACGTAAGCCGAGTATGTGTCTCTATCTGCGTGTTGTGCCTAAGTTCTTTGGATGCGGACACAGCTCACAGATTATGGCTTTACTTTCGACATAATACTTTTGTATTGTGACTTGAAAAGTGCCATAGCCATCTCGTGCAATCCCATTCATCATTCTAAGAGGAAGCATATTAGAGTCCGCTACCACTTCATCAAAGAGCACATAGAAGAGGGTACTGTTGAATTATTTTTCGTTAAAACGGAATACCAAATCGCTGATCTATTTACTAAAGCCCTTCCAAAAGATAAGTTTGACGATTTAGTTTACCGAATTGGCATGCGAAGCCTAACCCCTGAGGAGTTAGAACGTCTTCTCGAATCTTCTTGAAAAATGTTTTCAAAACCGCTTCGCTGTAAATATTTTTGAAAAATAAAATACAAAGTTTGAAAAACCAATAAAAACAAAATACAAAATTTGAATAACCAACAAAACCAAAATACAAAAACATGAAATTTTAAAAATACAAAAACAATATAAAATCAAAAATCCAAAAATATTCTTCTCACGACATGTCTCTCGTATAATCGATATTCTGTACGTATCTAGAAATGTCATTCAACAATGATACGGACATGTACAGATGCTTGAGCGGGAGTTCATTTAAATGTTTTCTAAAACATGTTGTTTCTCTAATTTTTCTTCTTAGAATATATGGCTTTCGTATACTTTAGTACGAAACCCGGACTTCAATGATGACTTTTGATTATTTCAGATCAGGACTCGAACGTTCAAAACCGAAATCATTTTCAAAAAATTCGAGTATTAACAAACGAAAAGATTTCAAGCAAAAACTCGTTTTCACAAAAAGACTTGTGTACATTTCAGTACACAACTCACATTTCAAAAAGATAACTCCCTCCAAACCCTTAAAATTGATTTTAAACTCTATGTTTAAAACTATACTTTCTTTAAGGGGGAGTATACAAATCATAAGAAAAATGTTCCGATTTCATGCAAAAACAAATCCGTCTATCTCTCCAAAAGCTTTTTCTACTAATCAGTTGATATAAAAAATATCACGATATGCTATTTTTAAGAGGAGAAGACGTGATTAAAATGTGATCAAAAATGTGTTGGGTCTATTAGATTTGATGATACAAAACAAGAAAGAATGAAACATGAAGGACCGAAAGACAAAAGAAGAATTCTTCAATTAAAGAAGAATAAAACACAAAGGACTTGCTTGAAAAAGAAGATTTATTTATTAGTCCTCCGTAGTCTTTTGTAAACCCTAAATCTCTATTATATAAAGAGATCAAAGGTACATGTTTTATAATGTGTCTTCCATAATGTAGATATCTAAAGGTGTGTGTGTGTGTGTGTCTAAGTCGTAGGGTTTATGTAAACGCCTAGACTAGAGTTAGTTCGTATCCTCTAAGATCTGAGGTGTCTTAGATCCCTGTTACCATTAGGTAACACGTTATTATTCTGATCAAATAACAATTGGAGGTGATGTGGAAAAACCTTGTTCATAACATTGATGTTGTTATTTATTATTCCGCTGCATGTTATTCAATGTCATTGTTCCTAGGTGATATGAGGTTTAAACAACCTCGAGCTACAACGATCCAACAAGTGGTATCAGAGCGTGTGATCTAGAAGCTGTGATCAAGAAGAACTCAAGTACTCTCAAAATCTGTTCATAACCTCAACTGAAGTCATGGGTGATGACACACATATGGTTACTGCCTTCAAGGTGCCAATGCTCAAGCAAGGAGAATATGAGGTTTGGAAGATGCGAATCATTCAATACATGCGCATGATTGACTACAAGATGTGGAATGTTGTCCTGGAAGGTGACAAATTCCCTGTGATTGTTGATGGGAAGAAGATACCCATCAAAGGCAAGGAAGATGAAGATCAAAGGAAGCTGGAGATCAAGACTCACAGTATTCTCATGATGGGAATACCTAATGAGTATCAGATGGATTTTGAAGGCTGTGAAACTGCTAAGACTCTTATGGATGCTGTTGAGACACGATTTGGTGGCAATTCTGCTACCAGAAAGTCAAGGAAGAATGTCTTAAAGCATCAGTTTGAAAACTTCACTGCTCTAAGTGGAGAAAACCTTGATGGTACCTATAACAGGTTTCAAAAGCTTATAAGTCATTTGAAGCTTGTAGGATACACAGTTCCTGAAGAAGACATCAATCTCAAGTTTCTCAGAAGCCTTGCACCAGAATGCAACATGCATACTGTTGTGTGGAGAAACAAAGCTGATTTTGAAACAATGAGCTTGGATAATCTATACAACAACTTGAAAGTATATGAATCTGAGATGAATGTCTCATCTAGTTCATCTACTTCATCCTCTGCTGCTCAAAATATAGTCTTTGTGTCCTCTAAAACTTCTAACTCTTCAGATACTCACTCTGCTGCTTATGGTATCTCTGCTGCTAGCACTAGCAACTCTGCTGCTGGTTCAAACAATAGTGATACTATGAGTGATGCTACTATTTGTGCTTTCTTGGCTGATCTTACTACAGGTACTCAAGTTCTAAATCAGGATGCTGATCATATTGATCCTGATGCTCTTGAAGAGATTGATTTGAAGTGGCAAATGGCTATGTGAACCTTGAGAGCAAGAAAGTTCTTGAAAAGGACTGGAAAACAGCTCAAGTATAAGCCTCCGGGTAATATGGAATTTGACAAATCAATGATGGAGTGCTACAACTTTAACAGAAAGGGGCACTTTGCCAGGGAATACAGAGCTCCAAAGAAGAATGTAGAGACTCCATGGCTGTAGAAGAACCAAACCAAGCTTTCGTTGCTGAAGTCAAGACTAAAGGGCATAACTTTGCTCTTATGGCCTGTGCTTCTTCATCATCTGGTT
>LBNU01034471.1:47759-58126 GCA_014162995.1 Artemisia annua | reverse complement strand
GTTTATGTTCAATGTACGTTTAGAAAAACACAAGTTTTATAATATAAAGATCCATAGAGGATCAACTGTTCTTAGTATTTACTGTTCATAGTTTGTATTTGTTTCCGCTTCTAAAATACAAGCTTTAGGGATTCTCTATTAGTTAGCTAGTGATTACATTGGCTATACTAACGATCTATTTCAGGCTCTTAGATCTATCAAGGTCTATACAGTTTCAACATAGCCTACAAAGGATGGGTTAATATTGTCTTAAAGGTACATACCACCCTTGGGGCCAAATTACTGCAAACAGTGCAGCCTTCACTTACCATGAGATTTGGGACTTTCTTGTTGAATGGGGGATTCCTCGGGTCTTGCTTTGCTTGGAAAAGATGCCTTCTCAAAATCTGCCTTGTTGATGGGAGAAGGAGACTGCACAGTAGAATCCTTGTTGCTTGGAGATTGGGGCTTCTCAGGAGCTACTTTCGGAGACAAGGGCTTCTCAGGAGTGGTCTTCATGGATGGAGCCTTCACAGGGGTATCTTTCTTGCTTGTAGATGATGGATTCACCCTGCGAGGCTTCTTAGAAAGAAGTGTCTCAATAGAAGCCATCGGATCTTTGGTCGCTTCAACAAGGAAGGGGTACTCTGCTGTAGCAAGGGCATTGCTGGCATGATCATACTCTGCCTCATGTGCGGAACGGTAATAAGGTACCTTCGATAGATCCACAGGCTTACCAGTTGCAGCAACTTCCTCCAATGTAGTGCATTTCCCGTGATAGATAGCAGCATTGACAAAATCTGCAATCACTTTCCCTACCTCGTCGCTGTGATATAGCTCCATTGCCATATAAGGAACAACCTTTGAGACCACAGCAGCCCTATCTTTTCTTAGAGATTTATACTTACGCTTGAATCCATCCAACTCTTCGCGTAGCTTGGTCTCTTGTTCACCCAGGTTTGACCTCTCCTCTTCAAAGCCATCACATTTTAATTCTAACTCAGCGATCTCCTCCTTATACCCTGCAATTTTAGCTTCCTCCTTTCGCAGCTTTTTACATTATGTTTGAGCTCCTTTCAATTCCTTCTCCAATTTGTAGATATCAGCACGGAGGTCTTGCACAAGGGGATTCTTTTCAAGATCCTTCAAAGCCTCCTCACACTTAGCTTGAATTTCAAACTCTTGGTCTTTCTTTTTTTTCCATTGCCAGAATGGCATCCATCTTCTCCCTAGCAGATTCAAGGGTACGAACAACCTCCCTTGTTCGAGCATTCAGGTGATTGTCCAACACAGCCTGCCTTGTATAGCTTTTATCATGTAGATCGCACAATTCCTCGATGAGCATACTGGTTAAAGTACCCCTCTAGCTAGCTGGAGTGATGTGCTCGACAAGACGATGGCAGACTGAGGAGTTGGGTAGCTCCTTGGTATTGGAAAGACCTGTATAGCATACGATGGTTAGGATATAAATAATTATAATCCTGCTAAAACGAAAGCACACGTACTTACCATGGATATCTTCATTCTCCTGCAACACTTCAACAGTTCTTTGGGTGGAAAGCTGTCCCTTCTGCCTAGTATTCCTGGTAGGAGGGGTTCGTAGCATCAATTTCCTCTTCAGAGTAGCCTTTACAGCTTTGGCACTAGTACCTTTCCTGTTTCACACCCTGTCAGCGATACCAGATGACGAGCCAATGATGGTTACCTGCTCATCCTCGGAAGGAGGATCATCAGAGTCAACAACATTCTCCACCAGTTGTGAAGTCTCCTCTACATTCACCAGCTTCGATGATTTTGAAGGCTTGGTGGGCTAGACAGAAGCTATAGGCTCAATCATTTGTGCATCACCCTCCTGGTTGTTGACTGAAACTGAGGGTGAGCCAACACCATAGCTGACCTCATTAGGATCCTTCGGAAGGAAGCTTGCCTCTTTTTCACCACCAGAAACAACAAAGTTTCGGAACGACATTTCTGCAAAAAGAAAAGAAAAGATAAATATCATCAGATAAGTTATTTAATAGATTTAAATACGAGTATACATACTTTGTCTACCACATTCTATTTTAGGCTTCAACGGAGAACCCTCCCAGTGATTAACAATATCAGCCATATAAAGGATGGGCTCGGGGAATGTTTGAACATTCACTGGATGGCGGACAAGGCGTTGGTACAATGGATTCCTCCGAACAGTGTAAGGCAACTCATCGTTGAAGCATTTTTTGTCAAACTTGTACGCTTCATCCAATAAAGCAGGGTACTCCGGAGGTATTATTGTGTCTTGAATATAAAAGAAACTCCCTTTCTAGTCCGTAATGTTTGAAAATGGTTTTAACAGTACAGTTGGAACATCAACATCACCCCTTTTTGCTAGTGTCAACCAATCCCCACCAGGGTATAGGTTCATAAAACCCCTAAGCACTGTCAACGTGGGCTCATACCCCTAGGCTTTACACATTGCGATGAATGTTGTGAGCTTGGCTAGGCCAAATGGGTTGAACCTAGAGATGTGTACTTTGTAATACTGCATAAACTCTAGAATCAGAGGGTGAAGGGGTATCCTTAGGTTTGACAGCTTAAAGGCATGGGTATAAAGCCCTACATAACCCTTTGGGGCATCAAATATAGCCTGATGTTTGGTGGGGAGCATGATTTTATACTTTTTGGGAATGGGATAATCTTCAAGAAAGTCATATAATTCTTCTTTAGTTAAAGTACATTTTTGTTCTTTAATACTCCCTCCGTCCCAAATTTATTGTCCACTATTGACTTTTTTAGTCTTTTTTCTTTAACTTTGACCTTAAATATTTTTGTAGGTGTTATATAATATTTGATGCAAAATATATAAATGGATTGGGTTTTAAGTGTACTTTTCAATGGTATAATTTTTCATCAAGTATTATATAATAAAAATATATATATTTACGGTCAAAGATGAACCAGTTTGACTTTGAAAATTCAAACTGGACAATAATTTTGGGACGGAGGGAGTAATAAACTTGGAATTTTTGGCCATATTGACTAATGAAGAATACTACTGCTACGAAAAAAATATAGTTTGACGAAGAGGAGATTTACCTTTTTTCTTGCAAGGGTTAATAGCACGTGATGTTGTGTGTGGATTTTGATCGGAATCTACACACAGTGTTGGAATATAATTTTGGGCACATTAGGGGTGATAAATATTTATACCGCTCCTCCTTTTGATCATCACCATACATGTGTCCTGTCTATCTATCCGGACTCCAAGGGGTTATTTAAATTCGAATGGACGTTTTTTGTTTACCGAGGATCGCGCTACTATAGCCATAATGCAAGTGGTTGTGTAGATTTAAGCGCATTTAATGTGTATTAAAGCACTTTTTTATCCTTACGATGTTGTAACATTAAAAAAAGAGAGGGTGTAAGTCTTTGATAGAGTCGTAAGCCATATATCCTCGTACGCATATCTAACTTTCGACTGGGGGGCTTGATGATGTACCCTCCGATCAGGTCGAAGGACCCCCCTTCGAGTCTGATCGTAACCTACATATCAAAGGCTCTGGCTAGCCTCCTAAAACTTTCATTGGCGTAAAACTAATCACCTATGATCTAGTTACCAAATGGGAATTCTCCAATCGAAGGATTAAGCCCTTCGGGGTATCCTTCGATAAGTCATTAGGACGGAATAGTGCCAAGTCAAAACAACACTAAGACCAAATCTTACCCACGTCCCTTCTTTCTCTTTAGCTCCCCTGCTAAACCAGGAGGAGTGGGACACTAAGCCCTAGCGGTTGCCACAAATCATGGGACGCCCCCATGATCTCCTAAATTCGTGCAAACACTCTCCAAGGTTCTTTCTTCCTTATAAATAGTCTTTGACGAGTTAGAAATCTGGTATGCAATCTCTCCTACTTTACTTTAACACATTTTTCACCTAAATTTTCATACCAAGTACTTATTCACACTCCGGAGGTGGTTCGCAGGGTCCAACCCCTGCGCAATCACTTAACGTAGTGTTTTAGTATTTCTTATTTCATGTTATATCAAAGCTTGGCGCAACCACAACACNATAATATAATAATAATAATAATAATAATAATAATAATAATAATAATAATAATAATAATAATAATAATAATAATAATAATAATAATAATAATAATAATATCTCGACTAGAAGGGTGGGAGCTTAAATAGTATCTCGGCTCTCAACTAAATTTTTATAAATCCTATAAGTTTCTAATAAAGCGATGTTAGTTTAAAAAAAAATAAAAAATAAATAATAATGATGATGATGGTGATAATAATAATAATAATAATAATAATAATAATAATAATAATAATAATAATAATAATAATAATAATAATAATAATAATAATAATAATAATAATAATAATAATAATAAAGTGATTATATTTTAGAGGAATAGGAGCTCAGTTAGTATCTCGGCTTCCCACTAACTTCTTAAAAATCATTTATATTTCTAATAAAGTGATGTTTATAATAATAATAAAATAATAATAATAATAATAATAATAATAATAATAATAATAATAATAATAATAATAATAATAATAATAATAATAATAATAATAATAATAATAATAATAATAATAATAATAATAATAATAATAATAATAATAATAATAATAATTTAGAAAAAACTTTAAAGTGATGGCCAATTGTTAAATTTACAAATTTACTAAAAATTATAAAACTTGATAATTTTACAATTAAGTCTATAAAATATAAATTAAGATTTTTTAAAATATTTGACTTGATTGTAAATTATATTAACCCGGTCAGAATATATGTTATTTTACACCTAAGTAAAAAAAAACAAAAAAACAAAAAACTCGGATGTCTTAAAGCAGTGATTTATTTTATTTTAATTTTCCTTTTTTTTTCTTTTTAAATAAAAACTAATCTCATTCAATAATTGACAAAAACTTAATCTTGCCTTTTATTGATCGATCAAAGAGCTAGTTGCAATCATGTTATAATGTGTTATACATCTCGTTACGTTAACTTTTACTCTATAACATTTCCATAAGACAAACACTGAAAAATACTCTCCTCAACTAAAGCATGTTATAGGGGCCTGTGGATCTGGTTTGTATTTTTATATTTTATTTTTTATTTTCTTTAAAACAAGAACACTTCACTAAACTATACTTTAAATACGTTATATTAGAAATATGGGTTACAACAAATGTAAAATACGTTACGATGATGGAAGGATGCATGGATAATTGGAGATTGTATTCATTTACTGCCAAAACATACACGAATCTCGTTGACGCCAAGTCTTAGGTCTATGGATATTTGTATTCAAGTTTTCGCCAAAAGAGGCTTTTCTTCTTGAAATAAAGGCGTACGTGTGATGTCGGTAGGCTTTCTTGTTCTTGCTTTTCCTTTTCTTTTCGAGAGGAAAATGCTCGGTTTCATGTGGTAGTGAGTCTAGTGGCGATTGTGGTGTTTTTGGTGTTTGTGTTGTTTGTGGTGTTTGTGTTGCTTTTGGTGTTGTGAAGTATTCTCGAATGTTCTAATTAATGGGTATTGTTGCTGAATTTTAAGTAATGCGAGTTGGTTAAAAGTATCTTTGGTCATTTGGCAAGGTAGTTGCGGGAAATATGGTTGTGAAGAATATGGTGCGCTAAAGTTGTGCGATGTTTTGAGTGGTGAAGAACTAGAATTGATGTATGTGATGTAGCGGATTGTGGTGATATCGAATTACCGAATAAAGAAGGCGGGTTGAATATATTGTTCATGAGTCAATTATTGTTTTGGTTATTCATTTTTTGTCGAAAGTGTATGTGAAAATGTATGGAATTGTTAAAAATATGATTGTGTTTGGTTGTTTGTATAACAAAAGTGAGTATTTGTTGAAAACTTATGGGATTTTAAATTTTTGGCCATTTGAGTTTTGTCGGTCGTGATTCACACAATGTTTACCTTTGGCGGGATGCACCTTGCTCTTTCAGGAGACTCCGGTTTAAAATCGAGCTCTCTTAGTGATCGAATTTGGTTTTCAAATATACATTTTTTTATTTAAGCATCTATACGAGTGTTTTTCTTTATAAAGTTGAGGATATTCCCGCTAAAGATTAACCGCCAGCATCAAGCAAGCCTACATTGTATATTAATTTTGAGTTGAAATTAACATAATATCTGATGCGTGGTTTTGTGACCTTACAACAGGTTTTACCTCTCGAGGGATCTCAAGAGGCTACAACCCCACCAGGCAGTGTACCTGACCGATGTAGTATAGGATAGTGGTAAGTACGGGGGATTAATCGTTCTCTCACAGGGAATAGTGTTCGTTATGATAGAAAAACTACTCTAATAGGTCTAAGGGTGAAGGAAGATTCTTTTTGTATTTTTATATTTTTAGGAAAGAAAGTAAAATCTCGGTTTTGAAGGAGTGGGCGGAATTAGTTGCTAGTCAACTAACCCAAAATAACTACAATTGCAAATAAAATAAAATATCTAAACTATTTGGTTGTGAAATATATGGAGAAAAGTTGTGTTTACTTAGACTTCATTACTCCCTAACTATCTTTTACCAGTTAATTGATATGTATGTTACTTGTGTGGATGAAGGGTGTATTCCTAATAACTCATGGAGTGGCATACATATCTCTCCAATTCTATGAGCTCTTATCTCGCCCTATGCCATGCACGGCACAACCATAGGGGTTGTAAACAGTGGCTCATGCGTTAAATACTACCTTAATAGCCTAGTATGCCTTGGCTACATGTTTCCCAAGACGTTCAAGCACGTTACCATAAAGGAGGTTGGCCAGTTTTCTTGAGCCTAACATTGATGGAACAATCATCCCAACAAACAACAACACACACCAATTAACCAATAATTAATAGTTAGGTTTCATTAGATCTAAGCAAACACTAGAGAATTTAGCTACACATGTTAATTAAAAGACAAGCAAAAGAGATAATCAACCAACACATAGACATATTGATTGAATTAAAGTGAAGACTTATCTTTAATTAAGCATGAGGGTTCCAAGGGTTGGAAACCCTAAAAAGTACAGAAAATTCGTCTTTAGGGTTTGCCCTAAAAGTTCTCCACAAAGTTCCACACTAATGAATGAAAATTAGAAAACTATATATAGATTTTACACTCTGACGGCGTCAGGTTATAAGGGCTGACGCCGTCAGCTCGCCGCCATTAGGTTTCTCGGATGGCCTAGATCCACTTCTGACGCCGTCACCTTATAAATCCTTCTGGGCCGTCACTCTTTAACTTTACTCCTGACGGCCTACTTTTCCTAACACCTGACGGCGTCAGGTGTTAATTCCAAAATTTCCTCTGGCCCGTCATTTGAAAATTGGATTCCACTCTTTTGTCAAGGCTTTCTGACGGCGTCACCTTGTGACTTCTGACGCCGTCAGGTTGTAAATCTTCATCTTTTGAGACTTTGTCGTTTTCTTCACTTTTATGCTCCAAAAACGTCCGAATATGCATGTTTTCCAGAATTCCTCTCAAAAGTACCTAAAATGACAAAAGGAACGATTTAGGGCAATATTTGATCACATTTATACGAATTAGGGCTTAAATGACCCCCTAAAAGCGTAACACTTTTCGTCTCATCAAATACCCTTACACTTGAGATTTGCTTGTCCTCAAGCAAATGAGCTTTTATTCCAATCAAAATATGAGTTAGGGGTCATTTAACACGAATATAAAAGTAATTACAACAAATAGTTATTAGACCCTAATCATAACAAGCACGGAAATCATACACTAGCACCTCACAAATAGTGTTTGGATTCTCACATCTCTCAAATGTCATAAAGTTTATATCTCATAAATGGAAACGGAAAATAACACTCACTACCTGTCATAGCAAATAGATTACCATAGGCTTGGGAAAGGATCAATTACTCCTCCACTAGGCGTAAGCACCTAAGATAAACTATCAAAGAGGGCTTTATAAAGGGTTGTAACGTAAGGTGTAGGGATATGATAACACGGTTTGGTTGGAATAAAGGGTATTTTAGTGGTGGCGAGTTAATTATCATGATCAAATACATGCACTCTACATCGTTGCTTAAGTCAAGACTCGACTCAATCTTAGTCTAAAAATGAAATAACAAAAACTAAAAAGGAACATAAAAGGAAACGGGATGGTAGTCCGTATGTTTTTCTTCTTTCTTTTTCATATTTTTTTGTATTTTTCTTGATTTTTCGATTTTTTTTTCATACACTCTTGCCCTACCATCCAAAATAATACATCATAGGGGATTTGCATTCCCCTTACACTTGAATCTTTACATAACTTTACAATCACTATTCTAATGACTCGAATTAAGATAATCGAAAAACTTGGAGTACTTTTTAAATATTTAGCACGTATGGGGGTAATAATGTTGTTCTTCCCCATTACTTCATTACACTAGTACTTTACCCATGAGTCCCAATCGTCCCAAAACAATATGTACAAGGATATGACTTAACTTAGCAACCATGTAATTGACCGGATAATTAACTAAGGGTTTAACAAATGTTTTCACAATAATGCACCAAAGGTGGGTGCATACAAGGTAGGCTAAGGCGATTTGGGTGTACATTTAGTGGGGTGTAAACAAATTCTCACTTTGAGTAAGATGCTCAAAGGTCGAAACGAAAGGATAGGCTCGGAAGGGTGTACTAGGGGTATCGTGTACCAAAAATGGATACAACGCAAAGGGTGTGGGAGAATTACTTGACCAATGAAGTCAATGTAATTATAACAAATATACGGGTGTAAAACAATGGGTTAATCCTAATGCCTCTTATCATGTAGTAAATCTTAACTACACGAATGTAGTCTCACTTGTGGATTTGAGATGGTCCTAACGCAAGTTCTAGAATCTAAATACTACCGGTACTCACATCATAGCACCAAAGATGGATGCTTTTCCTACCAATTCTAGGGGCGAACCTCACATATTTGGGGTGGAAAATTTTTTAGTGGTACGGTTTTGTGCTAGTCATACAATTTCCTATCCATGAGACGCTCATTAAGATCAAGGTTTCACTTCTAAATGTTGTAAAAAATTTTAAATTGGCGCTAAAATTGCCCTAACAAATATTTCTCTTGGTTTTATTACAAATTTACTATCAAACAAAGCAAAACATCAAGCGTAAGTGTATTCTCAACGGTGCCTTCATTTACCCCCCTTACACTTAAACCGAACATTGTCCCCAATGTTCAAATAGAAGATGTAAAAGTAAATAAAATGAAAGAATGAAATCAAATACTCCCCTGAATCGTTTGATGTGGATAGTGAGGTAACACGGTTAGATCTTCTTCCAAGAAAGACGAGCGTTCAAAGCTTCCCTTCCAAAATAATAAGCGTCTTCTTCTCCAAAATAACCTGTTAACCTGAAAAAGATAAAGGCCAACCTCGCATAAAATCGGCAGTAAAATCTATATAATAGGATATAATGCTTGTGGAATGAATATTTTGCAGAATTCCTGGAGATTATAAGTTAAAGAATTGACAAAACTTTTTAATGTTTCCGGGAGAAATACAAAACTTTCAAAAATTGCAGAAAATTTGACCTGACGCCGTCAGGTGTTATGCCTGACGCCGTCAGAATCATCGGACAGAATTCTCATGTTAAGTTTCTGGAAAAAATTCTGGAAAAACTAGATCTTACTTCCTGGAATTCCTGCAAAAATTCATTATGACTCGATACAAGCATTTGACTCAAACAAATACTAATATGTATGTTAATTTACATTGTTATGATTCATGTTCATTCGTTCTTTATAAACCGATTTAGATTTCCCTTACACTTAGCTTTTGCAAAATACCTTTAAATGTAGTTAAGACGAAGTTAAAAACAAAATAAAGCATTTTCACATTTTAGTTTGAAGCATGAATCAATAACAAGAAATATAACTTACATACGGAAACAAATAAAATCAAATAAACAAACAAACAAACAAAGCATGGGTTGCCTCCCAAGAAGTGCTTTTCTTTATTAACGAGTCTTGTAGCTAGACTCAAAGTCACCCTATCCGACATAGGTGAGTTCCGCATCGAGGACATCCTTAGGGTTGATTTTGGTTGGAAGTGTCCTCTCGGTGCATTTGGTAAAGTATGACCTTTCAAAATTCTCTCCATCCGGATCATATAGAGTTATCTTAATGTGCCACGATCCATCTCCTTCCTTAGGTGGCTTTTCCCAATTCCATTTATGTTTATCGCCTTCGCTTTTCCATTTATTCATGGCTAGGTTGATCGGCAAAACTCCTAGGAAGTCGGTCATTTTTCTAAAAACTAGGGGATTTTCAAAGGGATCTAGTTCGGTGTCTCTAGCTAAAAGTTGTTCTACCGTTTGTGTTCGGTTTACAAATTCTTCTTCTAGGTAGAATGGGCGTTGGGGTCCTAT
>LBNU01034471.1:2527-26567 GCA_014162995.1 Artemisia annua | reverse complement strand
TTTTTTGCATACACTCTTGCCCTACCATCCAAAATAATACATCATAGGGGCCTCGGTTCTCCCCTTACACTAGAACTTTTACATACTTTACAAATAACTATTCTACTGACTCGAATTAAGATAATCGAAACACTTGGAGTACTTTAAAACATTTACGCATACATGGGGGTAATAATTGATGTTCTTCCCCATTACTCCATAACACTAGTACTTTACCCATGAGTCCCAATCGTCCCAAAACAATATGTACAAGATATGACTCGACTTAGCAATCATGTAATAAATTAGACAATTAACTTAGGGTTTAAACAAATGTTTTCACAATAATGCACTAAAGATGAGTGCATACAAGGTAGGCTAAGGCAATTTCGGTGTGTATATTTGGGGTGGATTGTAAACAAATTCTTCCTTTAAGTAAAATGCTTAAAGTTAGAAACGAAAAAGATAGGCTCGGAAGGGTGTACTAGGGGTATCGTGTACTAAAAATGAGTACAACGCTAAGGTGTGGGAAAATTACTTGACCAATGAAGCCAATGTAATTATAGTACGGGTGTAAAACAAGGGTTATCCTAATGCCTCTTATCATGTAGTAAATCCTAACTATACGAATGTAGTCTCACTAGCGGTCTCGGGATGAATCACTAACGCAAGTTCTAGAATCTAAGTACTACCGGTACGCTCATAAGCACCAACAATGAATGCTTTTCCTAACAATTCTAGGGGCGAACGTCACATATTTGGGGTGAAAATTTTTGAGTGGTACGGTTTTTGTGCTAGTCATACAACTCCTATCCATGAGACGCTTATTAAGACTAAAGTTTTACTCCTATATGTTGCAAAAAAATTTAAATTTGGTGCTAAAATCGCCCTAACAAATATTTCTCTTAGTTTTATTACACACCTACTATTAAACAAACAAAATCAAGTGTAATTGCATTCTCTAAGGTATCATAATTTACCCCCCCTCCCCCTTACACTTAAGATGAACATTGTCCCCAATGTTCAAATAGAAAGATGTAAAAGTAAAGAAGGTAAAGGAATGAAAACAAATACTCCCCTGATTCGTTTGTTGTGGATAATGCGGTAACATGCTTAGATCCTCATCCAAGAAAATGAACTTTAAAGCTTCCCTTCCAAAATATAAATCATCTTCTTGTCCAATATAACCTGTTAAACCTGACAAAGCAAACATAGCAAACTTCTCGTAAAATCGGCGGCAAAATCTATATATACTAAAATCCTAAAAAGCAATAAAGATATAATGCTTGTGGAATGAATATTTGCAGATTCCTGGAGTTTATAAAATATGGGTTTAATTGAGACTTTACAATTCCGGATGAAAAACAAAATTTTCAAAATTTTCCAGAATTTTACACCTGACGCCGTAAGCTTTTAATGGCTGACGCCGTCAGAGTGATCTGACAGAAGTTTTAAATTTTCTTTCCGGAAAATTTCCAGAAAAACCTATGCCTTACTTCCTGGAATTCCTGCAAAATATTCATTATGACTCGATAGAAGCATTTGACTCGAACAAATAATAATATGTATGTTTACTTTATATTGTGATGATTCATGTTCAATCTTGTTCTTATAAACAAATTTGGATTTCCCTTACACTTATCTTTTGCAAAATACCTTTATATGTAGTTAAGACGAGGTTAAAAACAAAATAAAGCATTTTCACAATTTAATTTGAAGCATGAATCCATAAACAATAAAAATGAAACACACATACGGAAACAAATAAAAACAAACAAACAAACAATCAAACAAATAAAGCTTGAGTTGCCTCCCAAGAAGCGCTTTTCTTTATTAACGAGTCTTGTAGCTAGACTCAAAGTCACGTCCTTTACGTGACCTCGTCGTTGGTCTCGGTTTCTAGGTCATCTCTCACATATGTCTCAAATTCCGGATCCGATTGCAAATACCCTTTGTAAGGGCTCATCACCTTTTTCTCAATTACCCCTACAATCCTCTTGGCAATTTCTCTATCAACCTTATATTTAGGCCCGAGGGTCAAGCAATCCTTATAAAAGAGGCTCCGCTTTTCGCATACATAATCCATGCCCTTTCTCTTATCTTCTTCATTAATGTCCTCGATTGCACTAATGTTATCTTTATCTAATTGGGGCACAAAACGAAACTCCTTCATCTTACTAGGCATACTATATGTGATCCTATCGGTTTCATTAGAAAATTTAACTGTCCCATCCAACCGATCATAACTTAAATTGGACTCCTCTACGAATGGCTTACCTAATACGACATGGGATAAGCTGCAATCTATAACGCTTGTCAAGTCTTCAACAATCATGAAGTCAATGACATAAGTAAAGTTCCCAACAAAAACATGTAAATCTTTAACTCTCCCGACAAAATTACAAATTCTACCGGGGTAGTTGGGGTCTCTCCTAGGTTCAAGCCTCGTATTCACTATATCTTTATAAACACTTGAAGACATAACGTTGATTGGGGATTTAAAATTAATATAAGCTTGATCAACGTATTTGTATCCGATCATACATGGTATCTTAACGTTCCAAGGGTTACCCCTTTTTATTTTTGGATCAATTTTAATGAAGGGAGGTCGAGGGTTATCGATTATGTTATTGTAATAGGCGATTTCTTCCTTAGTGGGGTATAGATTGAAATATTCGTCACCTAATCCCTCGTCTTTCCTTCCCTCTAAACTTCCAGATTTCATAAGATCATCATGTTCTAAATCCTTGCTTGCGTACATGGCGCCTGCTAGGTCATTAAGTGCATGATTGAGCTCAGCATCAATTAAACTATTAAGCTCTCTAAGCTCCCTAATTTCACTTTTGATTTGGTTACGCAATGACGCTACTTCGTCAGGTGTAAGGGGTGGATTCGCGTTTTCCATAATGGCAAACGGAATAGTCAATGAAAACTTCTTACGAACACAAGCACTAAGAAAAGGTAGACTAAAGAAAACCTAATAAAATAAAAATCACACTAGAAAGGAATCTAATGAGTAGACCTAAATAAAAATAAAATTCAACCTAAGCAATAACTATTCCCCGGCAACGGCGCCAAAAACTTGATGCGTGGTTTTGCAACATTGCAAGAGGTTTTACTTATCAAGGGATCTTGAGAAGCTTGCAATCCCCACCAGACGGTGTACCTGACCGATGTAGTATAGTGTAATGGCAAGTACCGGGGGATTGATCGTTCTACTTGGGGAATAGTGTTCATTAGGATTGAAAGCTAATCTAATTAGGTCTAAGGGTGAGGGATGATTTTTTTTGTATTTTTATATTTTATGAAAGCAAGTAAAAATCTCGGTTTTGAAGGAGTGGTCGGAATTAGTTGCTAGTCAACTAACCCAATTAACTACAAATGCAAATAAAATAAAATGACAAGAAAATAAAAGGTTGTGAAACTTATATGGAGAAAAGCGTGTTTACTTAGGTTTCATTACTCCCTCGCTATCTTTTACCGGTTGGTTAGTTTGTTACAATTGTGTGGATGACGGGTTGTATTCCTTAATACCATTCGTGGGGCATACACGTCCTTCCCCAACTCTATAAGCTCCTAGTTCATCCTATGGCGACACGTTGAGTATCCTAACCATGAAATCACTAATAGTCACTTATGCATTAAATACAACCAATTAATCGTAGTGCATATCCGATTCATGTTTCTTAAGACGTTCAAGCATGTTACCAATTGGAAGTTAGCCAGTTTTCTTAAGCCTAACATTGAAATCACCCACCCACAACAATTAATAACCAACCATCAACCAATAATCAATAGCTAGGTTTCATTACATCTAAGCAAACACAAGAAAAACCTAGCCTAGCATGTTAATGTAAAGACAAGCATAAGATAAAATCAAACAACACATAGACATATTGAATGATTAATGGAAGACTTATATTTAATTAAGCATGGATGAAACAAGGGTGAAAAACCCTTGAAAATACAGTAAAATTCGACCTAGGGTTTATCCCTAAAGTTCTCCCAAAAGTTGCACAATAATGAATGAAAAATAAAAAACTATATATAGATTTTACAATCTGACGGCGTCACGTTATAGCTTGTGATGCCGTCACCTCGCCACCAAAACTCTTCTCGGATTGCTCAGATCCACTTCTGACGCCGTCCCCCTTTATTTCTCTCTGGGCCGTCTCTCTTTGGCTTATAACGTGACGGTCTAGGCGNAAAATAAAAAACTATATATAGATTTTACAATCTGACGGCGTCACGTTATAGCTTGTGATGCCGTCACCTCGCCACCAAAACTCTTCTCGGATTGCTCAGATCCACTTCTGACGCCGTCCCCCTTTATTTCTCTCTGGGCCGTCTCTCTTTGGCTTATAACGTGACGGTCTAGGCGTCACAAAGCGTGACACTGTCACATGTTATTTCACCAAAACTTTCTGGAGCGTCTCGTGTAATTTCATATCCACCTCTTTGTCAAAGCGTGACGCCGTCACCTCGTTAAGAGTGACGCCGTCAGGTACAGTTTCCAGCATGTTTTTGGGACTTTGTCGTTTTCTTCACTTTTATACTCCAAAAACGTCCAAAATGCTCCCTTTTCCAGATTTCCTCTCCAAAGTACCTAAAATGACAAAAGGAACTATTTAAGGTAATATTTGATCAAATAAATACGGATTAGGGCTTAAATGACCCGCTAAAAGCGTAACACTTTTCGCCTCATCAATGACCATGTCAGATCGGCACATACATCATGCCCTTCGTCCTACGAGCAGAGCAACATATCTGCAGGACATAAGGGTTTGTCTCTTTCTCCACTAAGCACAATATCAACTTCTTTACAAGCCGAAATCTCCGACCAAGAACATATATGTCAACAAGAGTATCGCGCACCACATTATGCCGATGGTCAATACCAATAATACCAATGTACGATACAGCATGGTCCCCATAAATATCCTATGTAAAGACCCTAGAATAAGCTGAGCACGACATCTAAACAGAGAATAGGGGAACACCTAGGCGATAGCATAACACACACCAGTAGGCCCTAACATTCATAGTCTGTCCCCCNTATCGCGCACCACATTATGCCGATGGTCAATACCAATAATACCAATGTACGATACAGCATGGTCCCCATAAATATCCTATGTAAAGACCCTAGAATAAGCTGAGCACGACATCTAAACAGAGAATAGGGGAACACCTAGGCGATAGCATAACACACACCAGTAGGCCCTAACATTCATAGTCTGTCCCCCAGATATCAGAAACACTGGTACAAAAAGTTGTATCGGTCACTCCCAAAATGTGTGACGATATGCATATAGTCACACACGTTTTTTTCGTCGTGTGTCACCAAAGGTCCCGCCACCGTAGGTGGCATATGGTCACATTGTTGAGTTCGTGGCCTTTTCCATCGAAAAAGAGTGACCAAAACCCTGAATATGTATGACAAATTAGGCACAAGTTTTATTGCATTAGTCATTATCAGTGACCGTAAATACCTTATAGTCACACGAATTTTTTTTAAGAGTAACTATTGTTCGTCCTTTGGCCACATAAATATATAACATATGTGACATTTGAGATGAGTCTTTCTAGTAAATGTGTATTTTGTGTGACTATTTCCCGTCCTTTGGCCACATGAATATACAATAAGTGTGACGTTTGTGATGATTTAGTCACGCAATGGGTGTTGCTTTTTTGGAGTTAGTCACATACAATTTAAAACAAAGTGGCCAAAAGTGTTAATAAGTGTGACCATATGCTCTTTAAAGTGAACAAATGTGTATTTTGTGTGACTATTGATCATCCAATGGCCACATGAATTTTATGTTTGTGTGGCCTTTTGTAATATTTAGTCACACAAACCATGTTTGTTTTGGATATTTAGTCACATACAATTTAACAAACAGTGGCCAAAAGCGTTAATAAGTGTGACCATATGCTGTTTAAAATTAAGAAATGTGTATTTTGTGTGACTATTGATCATCCAATGGTCACATGAATTTTATGTTTGTGTGGCCTTTGTAATATTTAGTCACACAACGAATTAAGCAAACAGTGACCAAAAGTGTTAATAAGTGTGACTATATGCATCTTTTAGTCACATTCAAAAAATCAATATATATCAAAACAATTCAAATATATATGAAAACAAATTCAAATACAATAAAATTGGAATGTATATAAGTGAACCAAATATAAAATTGGACATCCTTTCATACACCAAGGAGTCCTTGTCGGCTTACAATAGTTTCCTAAGTATCTATAATCTTTTCCATAAGCAACTAGCTAGCAACTTCGAGCGGTCTTAATCTCTGAGCAGTACCAACTATCACTAGCAGTAGTAACTGTTGTACTAGCAGCAGTAAATATTTGGCACATTTTCTTTGAAGTTCATGAGCAGCACCAAATCCATCTAAGCAGTATTAACACAAACATGAGCAGCAGTAATTCAAACAACATCATGAAGACTTTTAATCCAAAAAAATGAACATAATAAAAAAATTTGCAGTTAAACTTACAAGTTTTTCTCCCATTGATCTAATCTCATCATCTGGATATACGAGCCTTGAAAATGTAGGCTGCTGCATATCAACAATAACCACATCAGGATGAGAGCAGAACTAGAACATGTCAAAGCTCACAACATAATAGAACTAGATGAGCATACTTGATGAGTGTGTAAATACTCATCATTTTTGTCGTATCTGAACTGCCAAAACATCCAAAAACACCCAAATATGCATCAAAATACTAAAAATATCCCAGGGTTGTGTTTTATATGTTTCAAATGCAAAATGATTAAAAATAAATGAAAAATGAACAAAGTTTGCATAATTGGCAGTTTTAGTCCCTCAACTTTTAAAACTTTTCAAAATCAGTCCCTAAGCATTGGTTTGTAAGAAAAATCACCAAAGGTCCTTTTGAAATCACAAGTTACCATAATTCGTCCTTTGGTGGAAAATTTCATAAATTTACAATTTTGGTCCCTCTACTTTCAAAATTGGCAGAAATGGCCCCTGAACAATAATTTTGGATGGAAAAGTCAACATGGGTCCTTGGAGTTCACAAAGTATCAAGTTTAGTCCTTGGGAGAAAGTTTTGAAGAGATTTCATATTTGGTCCCTGAAGTTTCACAAATTGGCAAAAATGGTCCCTGGTGATTAATTTTGAAAAATAATCAATAAGGGTCTTGTATTATTCAAACTTGACAAGTTTTACCCTTGGATTAACTTTGGAATATTGCCACAAACCACCCCTCAAAAATTAGATTTTACATAAATGGTCCTTGTACTTATATAAGCTAAAAACCAATTGGACCCTTATATTAAACCCAACCCTTTATTAATAAATCTAACTCCTAAACCCTTTTATCCAAGCCCAGTTACAAACCCACAGGCCCAACTCCAATAATAAACCCAAAACATCCCACGCCGTTTATTAACTCTCACCAGGTCAAACCTTTGACCTTCACCACTTTCCCTCCTTCCACCTCATCCTCCCCACTTGAACTTGCAAAACCCTGCACCTCTGCCACCACCACCTCCCTTATCTCTTCCAAATTACACCTCCCAAGAACCATTTAAAACACCCCCTCCCCAATTGCAAGTCATCACAGCCCAATTGGCAGTTAGCCAATTTTCCCGCCAAAACCAACAAATGGCTGAGATCACTTTTTACTAATCCAAGGGTCCAAAAGTGAAGTGGGAATGAGAGAGAAACTCCTCCAAGTCCTTATAAGTGAAGAAAGAAGGAAGAAAGAGGGTGGTGTTAACAGTAGTTAATTTAGCTTAGTTTAATGTCGTTTTAGTGTAATTTTAGTTTCTAATTGTATTTCTTAGTTCAAAGTGTTGTAATCAGTTTCCTTAATGTAATCTCAACTTTGGTTAATATCAATTTCAATTTTCATCAGTTAATTTCAAATCTTGCATTTTCCATTAAAAATCTCATGTTAGTGTAAAGTTGTTAAAATTGGTGTTTAGTGTTCCACTGAGCTCAATTTAGCTTATTCATAAGATTTTGTGCTCAGTTGATCTTGTGTTATCATTTTGCAACCTCTGGAACCAATCTCATGGCTTAATTCACCCTTATCTGCTAAAAACCTTGAAATCATTGATTTAAAGGAGTGTTTGGTATTGCTGATTTCTATGTGTTCTAGCATGCTCTTGGTGTTATCCGTGGTTCATACATGTTACTTTAGGTCCAAATAGCATAGAACAACCATAAAAACCAGTGTCCACTTTGTAAAAAGTCAAAAGACTCTTAATCTCTCAATTGAGCTTTAACTGTCAAAATTTTAAGATTGCACAAGCATGGATTCTCTTCCATAAGTCGTTAGAATAGTTAAATCTTGCCTCATTTCAGCTTATTATAGCATATTTAGTCATTAGGATCAGATCTAAGTTCACCAAAGTCAAAAATTCCATGTTTCTCAAAAAGTCAAAATTGTCGCAAATTTTTTTTTTGAATAAACTAGTTGATTTTCTCTAGGTCTTAATACTAGGTTTTAGGACTTGTGCTTTTTGGACATTAATATTTTGTTGCTCATCTTAATTAGGATATTTTTATGAGAAAAGTACAAAAAGAGTACAAAATCTTTTTTTTGGTCCCCAACATGGTCACTTTTTATCAAAATTCCCTAAAAGGTCATGCGCGACTACTCAACTCCGCAACCCATCTAATATCGCGACACGTGTCCTTAAAAAGTAAAGTTAGTTTCTTTGAATGGGTCTCACATAACTTCCAAACTTACTCAACCTTTGTGCTACTCAACTTTTGTGCTACTCAACTTACATGGGTTTACGTGAAAAGTACATGGGAAACTACCACCTTTGGGAATCAATATTCCTGGGGAAAGAAAACATTTTCGGATTATTCACCGGACAAAAGATCGTACACCCACACTTTACACACACATCCTACCAACTTTTACACACACATACACACACATTCCATCTTCTCCGATCATATATCATCTTCTCTGATCATATACCTCCGATCACACTTTTTACATATTATTATCATCTTAACGGTCAACGATTAAGGGTTAATACCAATGGCATCCCCTTTTCACCGTGTTCATGTAAGTCAACGATTATTGTTTTTTAACGATTAAGGTTTTCTAAAGATTAGGGTTTTTTAACATTTGGGGTTTTTTAACGATTATTGTTTTTTAACGATTGGGGTTTTTTAACGATTAGGGTTTTCTTTTAACTAGATCACATTTAGGGTTTTTTTTAACGATTGGGGTTTCTTAGCCATTTTGACCTTTTTCACCCGTAGAACAAGTATGCATCAACAGCCCAGTTTAAGCATTGTTAGATGCATCAGTTAGTGTTTTAAAGTTGAAAGAAATCAATAAACTCAGAAAGGAAAAAAAGAGAAAAATACAAAGAAATAAAAACAAATAGAATAAAGCATAAAGAGTTGCAGTTGCAGAGATGATGGTGGTCTCTTGGTTATTAGTGCAATGTTCATGTTTTATTAGTGCAATGTTATATTTCAGTTTAATAGGGATGTTTGGATTAGGCTAGTTAACTGAGTTTGTGTTGTTGTGGTTTGTTAAAATATGCTCAAACAAAATGCCTAGGCCTTAGTAAAGTTCAAATAATCAGTTGCATGGTCTCTTGCTTCATAAAATTCCCATAAACTGTTTTATTAGGGTGTTTGGATTAGGCTAGTTAACTGAGTTTGTGTTGTTGTGGTTTGTTAAAATATGCTCAAACAAAACGCCTAGGCCTTAGTAAAGTTAAAATAATCAGTTGCTTGGTCCATTTCAGGGTAAAAGCCATAGTTTGGAAACTCAGATTAGTCAAACTTGTGTAAAAATCTAAAAAGTCAAAATTTGCACTTTGTATAAATGGGACAAAGTTTGGTGCAATGCACAAGGTTTATTTCTTTTAGAAATTTTAATGTTTTTGCTGTTCAAATCAAAATGAAGTTTGCACATTTTCTCCATTTGGTCACTCAATTTGGATTTGGAAGTTGCTTGTCTTGCCACTGTACCCCTGTAGCCTGATTTTTGTTACTTTTCTTTACATAATGATTTGGTCAAATCTTGACCATTTGATGATGTTATGATTATACTTATGGGCATTGACAATAAAGGAACAAAAATACGTTAGAATATTCATAATGATACTTTCTTTGTTTGGATTGTTCAGTTTTCACAATGATACTTTTTTATCTGCATAAGTTAGTGTAAACCATCTAATTAAGGGGTGTTTGGATTAAATATGTTCTTAGCGCTTATGTTATGAATAGTGAGTGTCTTTTCCGCATCTTTAGAATAGTCAAAATCAAGAATCTTGGCCAATTTCTATATACATTCAAGTACTATTGCTACTGCACTCTATGAATTATGTAGAGAATTAACTAATTTAGCTTAATCCAGTTTTAAATTAGCTTAATTTATCCTTGATAATCAGTAGTAATCATTAGAAACTCATAAAAGTCAAAGTTCAAGTGCATGAAAAAAGTCAATAATTTCATCATAAGTGTCCCAAACATGTTCTGATCTAGCAGTAGATGTTAAGTCCTAATTTAGTATGCTGTTTTGTGAAAAATATGCTTATATACTCCAAGTTTTAGCTCTGTGTATGCAATATTATTTGGCCATTATTATTTTTAGTTCAAAAGATATCGACTCCATTATTTACTTCTCTTTTTTTTCTGGGTAACGTAGGTTTATGATGCGAAGCTTAGCTTGAGAGCCAAGATGCACATCTTAAAAACTATAGCCAATCAGTTGTCACTCAAACCGGATGCTTATAACTTGTTTAAAAAGTCTGTGTTCGGTCCGTGGTTAAATGTAAAAACAGAAGAGCATGACAATCATATGTTGCACTTTCTGCTTCTACACCAAAGAATAATCGAGAACCCTAATACTGATGTCCCGTTTTATTTTGATATTGGACCTCATAGTTTAGAGTTTGGTATGAGGGAGTTCTGTTTGGTAACTGGTTTTAGATTTGGTAATGCTTCTCTAAAACATTTGAAGGGAGAGGATATAGTTTCAAGTTTCCATTCCCATGTTTTTCCAACTATAGCATGTGTGAAGGCAGATCAGCATATTTTACCCCTTGTTTGTGACAATTATCAGTTTAAAAACCTATCAGATGCCGATGCAGTACATGTTTGTTTATTGTTGGCTTTTTTATATGTTTTTATGGGTGTCGAGCTCAGACACGTAGTTCCTTATGAATTGATGGTATTAGTTGATGATTTAGAGGCATGGAATAATTTCCCTTGGGGGCAGCTTATATGGGAAGCGTTTCACTGTGGTGTATATAATGTTGCTGCCAAAAACCGTGTTGCTCATTTGAAAAAGATTAAAGACGCTGGTCCAAAATCAAAAAACAAGCCTCAAGTAAGCTTTATGTTCTTGTTAAATTATGCGTATTGTTTGAATTATTGTTAAATTATGCGTATTGTTAAATTAATATATTGAAGCTTTGGATCATTTGTTTGAAATAAATCACAATACCCTCTATTGTTATGGATTTTTTTTGTTGAGATTTTAGTAAACAACTTAAAAACTTATATCCATCTTTTGAGTCTCGAGTCAGTGACCATGATATTTTTAGGTATACAGTCACTATCAGTTTGTTACTAACATACTCCTGTAAAAGGACATGATAAGTTTTGTTGTGGGTAGAAACAGAATAACATGTTTGATATGCGCATAATTAGTTTAACATGACAAATTAATATAGAATAATTGGGCTTATAGTTAGACCAACAGACTTCTGGTATGGGCTTATAGTTGGATTTATGACAAATTAAGTTTGGGCTTATAGTTGAAATTAAAAATCTTTCATAACAAATTAAGTTTGGGCTTATTCCTGTTGGGCTAATAGTTGCAACAAAGTTTGGGCCTACTCCTGTTGGGATTATAGTTGCAACAAAGTTTGGGCTTATAGTTGGATTTATTCCTGTTGGGCTTATTCCTGTTGGGCTTATAGTTGCAACAAATTAAGTTTTCTTTTTAGTTATTTTACAGTTTGGGCCAATTAAATTATTTGTATTGCATTTTTAGTTCTTTAACAGTTGTTTCATTTTCTTACACAGATATGGGTATTGGAAACATTCCCTAATTCAGATCAGTGGTGGCATAAAAAAGTAAATTCCATACCTCGGTGCGTGGCATGGAGTGATGGAATGAAACTTAAGAAACCTGATCGTGAAAGTCTATTTTATTCGAGAATACAACTCAATAAACTTCAGCCCACAGATAAAGAGATGAAGGAACAATGGTGGATCTCTAGCTTAGAGTATTTTGAAAATCCCTCCAAGGGAATTCCATCATCTGATAGCCCATTGAAAAAAAGGAAGAGAAAAGTGGTCTGTACTAAGACAAGTGTTCACACAAAGATTCGCCGTCGTGAGGTACATGTCCGTACTGAGATCCACATTGAGGAAGAGACAAGTGATGGGTTGGGTGAAGCTTCCATTGGAGATAAGCTTCTGGCAATGGAACGGGATTTTGGTGGTCGCTTAGATGCAATTGAAAAACAATTGAAAATTCCAAAGGTTATATATTTATAATAAATATATTTACTTATTTAACTTATATCCTTATTTATTTGATTAACACAATTTGTTTTTTCGCAGACATCAAGTGGATCCGCCAATCCTATGAAAGTTCATGCTGATTTCAAGGGTTCTGATCCAGCTGATATTGAACGAAAATTTGAGGAAGTTAAAAATGCTTTTGAGAGACGTTTACTAACAATTGAGCAACTCGTTAAGGTCATATTATTACCTAACATTTATCATACACTCTACCGTATACAGTTAATTAAACCATTAAGACATTTTTTTTCGTTATGCAGCCCTCTAGTGGATCTGATAATCATGTACCAAATGAGTCCATGGATATTGGTCATGAACCAAATGACAAGAAGACTATTACTTCTGATGATGCAAATCTGCAACCCTCTGTGGATGTTGATCCCTCTTTGGATGTTGATCATGATCAAGAGGTTTGTGATATTGAATGCTATTTATATTATAGAGGTGTTCCTTTTGCCCTGAAAATTAAAACTTAATAACTAATTTCATTGAAACAGGCGGCACGGTCTTCTACAAAAATGAAGTCGAGAGCTGAGCCGTTTTTGGCACAAAGTGATGCGCTTAAGAGTGATAAGCCAACGTTTGAAATTGTTATTCCTTTACCGAAGGTAATAACTTTTATTACTTCTCTATGTACTATTTTCTTACATTGAAAAACTTCTAAGTTTGATTAGGTAGAATAGGTTTAAGATTGACTTATTTGTCATATGCATTTTGGTTTTCTGATGTATTGTTTTTTAAAATATAGAATACTGCGGAGGTTGTAACTGAAGACAATGGTGAAACAAATATTAATCGTGAAATATTGGAATCAACAGTTAACAAGCTTCTATTTGACCCACCGACAAGTGGTGAAACAGAGCCTAATGTTGATCCTCAAATATTGGATTCAACCGTTAAAACTCTATTGGACTCACCCGCAAAATCTTATCAGGTACTATATCATTGTTTTTTTCATCATCTATCAGTGAAACATAATTTATGGATCGTGCACTTGTACTTATGAGCTTTTCCAACTTTGCAGGCAGTAAATGAACATAGGTCAGTCAATAATTTTGTTGATGCCTATCTTGAGGAAACTGAACTTATGGCAGTGGATGCTCTTATGGACATCGTTGATTTTGGTAACACTCCCGGACAGGTAACATTACCTAAAACTATTTCGTCCTAAACACATGTTGAGCGATATTTTTAAATTAAACAATCTAATCTTTTTTCCTATTGTTTTTCTTTATTATAGGAAAATCATGATGAAGAACAAAAGGATGTTAAAACGATTCATGTACCTTTTGTGAGGGAAACAAAAGTCAGCAAGTATCTTAGTACCCCATACACAAACCTGCCTGACTCTACTCCACAACAACAACCTAAAGTGCGTGCAAGGATGAAAAAAAGTAAAAAGCTTTATCTACCGTTGGTTGGACCTGATGGTGAAGAGATTCCACCATGGAACGAGGTGATGTATTGTAATGATTATTTATTTCAAAGTCTAGTTATATGTGATATTTATGCCTTTGGGAATTTAATGTTGTTAGTATAGTTTGAAGCTTGTTTTGCTTGAGTGGTTTGAAGCTTGTTTTGCTTGAGTTTCAGTTGTGATAGTGGTAATGATTATTTGCAGTGGTGTTTGGAATAGTGTGGTTTGCTGGTTTTGCTTGAGGGTAATAACTGTGGATTTGTGATTTGTAAGGGGTAAAAGTTATCTAGGTACAACTCATTAGGTAATACTAGATCACTGCATGTATAAAATCCGTAGCTAATTAGGAAAAAAAAGTCAAAATTACCTTTAGACCCACACATCTCATTCACTGTTAAGGGATATGCTAGCTTAATCTTGCAAACAGGCTCATTACTTGTTTAGATTGATTGAGATTGTTTCATTTGGGTTTATTACAACATATTTAGTTAACTAGGATATTTAGAATTTCAGTTTGGTCAACTTAGTGCTAATAATCAAAAAGTCAAAATTGTCTAACTATGAAAATTATTGTTGATTTGTAATATTTGGTTGCTTGTGTGTCTATAGCAAAAAAAAAAAAAATCTGTTTTTACCTCCCCTGCCCCATGACTTTTCCATTTTTTCATTTGATCATTACGAGATCCATAGTTGAGCATTTTGTCTGATCTTTGGTGCTATTTGAAGCTTGTTAGCTTGGCTTTATTGATCAACAATTGGTTTGTCCTTAAGTGCTAGTTCGTAAGCTTATTCTTGGCTCATAAGTTGCCTCTCATCCCACTGTTCTTGATTTTGAGTCTGTGTATGCATTGAGATCGAGATTGAGATTTCAATCTCCTGTTAATTGTTGTTTCTCACTTTCCTAATGATTCATTTAGTTGTGCTTATATATTTATTTGTCTAACTGCTTATTTTAAAATCTGACTTTGTACCCTTTCATACTGAACCTTTTTCCCATGACCACAATAAAAATGAATCCTTGAGCTTAAATCTCTTGGTCCTGTGTGTAGAATTTTAAGCTCACACATTGCTTAATTTTGTGTTTTAAGCTCACACGTGCGGTAATTTGAGCCTAGTAGTAATCTGTTTTAAATTTTAAGCTTCACTGAGCTTATTAAATCTTTTCAACAAAAGTCTTTTTACAAAAGTTACTTAATTTTTTCAGGATATAAAGTGCGCTAAAGGTGCGCCAAAAGATAGAGTCATGGTACCCGAAGATATTATGGCTTATTTGATACAAGAAGATCAGAAAAAAAAACTAGTTGGATCAGAGTATGAGGAGAAAGGATACTATTTTCCATGGGCTGACAATGTAATTGTAACAAGCATATTTTGGGAAAGGTTATTGGGCATCCGAGGTTCTAGAGATGGCTGGCTATCTTGTACGGTATGTAAATGTTACTCAAATAATAATTCAACATAATTTTTCAATGTAAATTAGCTTACGCGTAATTTGTTTGAAATGTCAGCACCTCGATATTTGGGTTACATACCTATGGCACTATAGACCTGCGGATGTTGACTGGGTAATGGCTGGGCCCTATTTTAGCGCAATGATTATGAAGGAAGGTCATAGTATTCCGCGTTTTTATGCCGACGGTGTCACTTATGGTACCCCCCGGTTTAAAGAATGTGTGGAAAAGGTGTGTGTGTAGTTTATGTATTTACTAGCATCAATTTTTTTACAACCTGTTTTACTATTGTTGTTTTATACTTTATTTCTAAAGTGTTGTTTTTCACGGGATTTGTAGGTATATTTTCCAATAAATCAAGATGACGTGCATTGGGTCCTAGCAGAATTGCACATACGTAGTGGTGTGATAACCTTTTACGATAGTCTTTGCCCCGAGCTTCCTTACGTTGAAAAAAGAGAATGGTGGCTGAACATGCGGAAAACCTATAGATCTAAAATTCCCATGTTACTAAAAGAAACTGAGGTAATGTCCAGGAAACAAATTGATCCAAAAATACAAAATCACCTTCAAATTGGCCGAAAATGTCCCAAGGCAAGGCAATTTCTATGGTGACTGTGGTATTTGGGTAATGATCAATTTATATAGGTTAACCCATAATCTATCTTTGGATGTTGAAAATCCTACTTTGGTAGGTTTGGCTTACAGGGAAAGATTGGTAGATTTTTTATTGAAGTACAAGATGTCGCCACAAGATTGAATAATTGGTGGTTTTGTTATGTAATGGAAACAATGTTCCGTCCGTGTCTTATTTTGTGTAAAAATTTCATGGTCTGTAATGAACACTCAGCTACTTAGGTACTAACATTCATGTTTCATTTGTTACTTTTGGACTGTATTGGTAGACTTTATGGTCTCTTTTGTGACTTTTATGGTTATGACCATTTTGAAATATGAAACATCAGTTGTTAATGGTATATTGTATCTTCATTACAAACACAAACCAATTAGAAAGCAACTAAACTGACCGACAAATATAAAACAAAATGAAACATAGCCTGATACAATTATATATATTACCGGATTAAAAAAAAGCATTAGAGAACAACCGATAAACGGTGTAATGTTCCATCCAACTACACTTGTTACACATACAAAAACTGACACTTCTAAAAGGGTTACCAACATTTTAAAACATCCTACATTACTTTAAAGAAGGGTTACAATTAATTTATTAAAGAAGCTAGTCTATTTGATCTGAGGAGCTCAGGTCATTCGACACATAAGGTAGAGCACTAGAACCTTCATCGTCAGCTGCAACCTTAAAATCATCATAAAGCATCCTTGGAACAAATAGACTAGCTTCTTTGAAAGGTTTAACATGAGGTGATTTCAAGTAAGCTGGTGATTGAGATTCTTGTTTTTCCCATGCAATAACTTCTTCCAAAGACATAGAGTCATGATCTTTCTTTCTTTGATCATGAACTATAACTTTTTTTTTCACCTCCTCATCAGACGCATCTCTACACAAGTTTTTATGATAAAAATCAACTAGGTATGCTTGAGGTATATGAGATACATAAACCTCAAGAAAACCATGCACCTCAGCCATTTCATACATTTGTTTTACATCCCTATCAGATTCAACAATAGTCAAACCTTCTTCTATGCTACAATTAGGTTTACAGTAAAACCAAGCCCAGATATCATCTTTAATCTTTTCCAACAACACGTCACACATTTGAGAATATGAAAACCTTTTTGACCTAGATAATTTAATTTCAAAACCATTTGTACATGCATATTTCAATGGAAATATGTCGAATATGCCACTATGTAAAACTTGAACAACGAGATCATCACAGCTTTGAGACATTGTGTGTAAAATGCGAAAATGTTGGAATAACAATTGTGTTTAATTTGGGTCAATAACAACTTAGGGGTTAATATAGTGAACAGAAAAGATATTACCTTTTGGATAATAGATTTACCTTCAGGACTATAGTAAGCAATCTCGTGGTCGAGTAGATGTCGGTCGAGTGGCCAAATTTTCCACTTAATATTTCCCGCCAAAATTTTCCACCAAAACTTCCCGCTAAAATTATTGCGCCAAAAAAACATTATTTATACATACATAGATAAACCTCTTTATGCAAGCAATTTCAACACACAAAACACACACTATGGCTGAACTTTCTACTGAAATGATCTTGTTCGGGATACTAACACGGGTGCCACCAAAGGCTGTTGGAAGATTTAAGAGTGTTTGTAAGACATGGAATGCATTACTCTCAGGAAATGCCTTTGTAAGAGAACATTGTTCCCGCTCGGCAATTCCATCTAATCAGAAAGTTCTCGTAATTGAACACCAAACATCCTCAATTCATCCAATCAACTTTGAAACCCATGATTATGAGCCGGGCACAAGCATCACCATTCCTTTTGATCATCGATCATATGATAATCGATTCATTGTCGTATCTATTCTGTCACATTTGAATGGATTATTGTGTGTTTGCAATAAAATCACATCCGATTTGTTCCTTTGGAATCCAGTAACTACCGCTTTCAAACGCTTGCCACCCCCATATTCCAACGACTTCTATAAAGATAATCTTGATGCAGTTGGTTTGTACACCGACACGCATGATGATTTCAAAGTCTTGTACATAAGGCGTAGGGATGCTACGCTTGCTGTCAATGTGTATTCTAGGAGTGACGAATCCTGGAGAAACATACCTCTCGCACTACCATCAGAGTATCTAACAACTCGTTTCCATTGGTACTCTGGTACTTTGTGTGGTGGTACTCTTTATTTCACTGTTAGCGAGTCAGTTGTTGGAGGTAGCAATTTCATGATATCTTTTGATGTAAATTCGGAGCAATTTCATATGACAAACTTTCCAGCGATTCCTAACCATGGAATCGTTTATATTCATTTAGTGAATGCACAAGATGAGCTAGTGATGTTTGCTGCCACTGGACATCGCGAGATGAAAATTGACATGTGGATCCTTCGAGAAGGTACATGGTTACGGATGTACTCATTTCCACTGATATCACTCGATTTGTGGTGCTCGATAACACATTATGTGACAAACGGAAATAAGTGGTTTGTGATGGCAAAATTTCAAAAGATTTTTGAAATCGATACTGGCCTGATGTGGTTTGACCGTTTTTATCCCGTTACAAAATTTCAGTGTTCTGATGGTGCGTTGTTTACGGAGACGCTTGTTTCACCTAGTATCTAATTTTTAGGATTTGTAATGTTTTACTTTTTATGATTAGTAATGTTTTAATTTTTAGGATTTGTAATGTTTTAATGTTTATGGTTTTTAAAATGTTTTAATTTCTAGGGTATTGTGGTACAAAATTAATGTTGATCCCAGTTGAGCAATTGATCTTGTATTATTATCTTAGATAAACCAAGACAATAATGTATAGAAGCAGACTTGTTACAAACTTAATCAATATGAGGAATTTATTGATTAACTTAAGAGGAACACAAACACAATGATATCACCAATTAAACACTTCAATATATTAAATCCGAGCACCCTGAATAGTGCTAGGGTTTTGCAACCTTGAAGTAAATACAATGCTAGAATAATACTTACTCTAGTCTAACCCTAGGATCTCCTTTTATACACCAAGGAACCCTACAGGCTTACAAACGACTTCCTACCCAAGACTATGATCTTCTAACATTATAGAATATTACATAATATCTTTACTATAAATACAAATATTCGTACATAATCTTATCACACAAGCAGCAGAGTCTCAGCAGTATACTTCCAGCAGTAGAGTCTCAGCAGTATAAGGTATCTTAACACATATTCATTATGATAATAAGGTATCTTAACACTTATTCATAATGATAATATAAGGTGGTCAAGTAGATGTCGATCGAGTAACGGCTGATAGTCGAGTATCTTAACACGTATTAATTGATAACATTTAAATTTACAACAACCTATGGGATGTGGTAGATGCAAATTTAAATGCATATTTATTTATGAAAGGTATAAGGGGGTCGAGTAGATCTAGGTCGAGTAACGGCTGATAGTCGAGTATCCTAACACTTATCAATTATTACAATTAACTTTTATAACCAACACATATTAATTGATAACATTAAAATTTACATCAACCTATGGGATGTGGTAGATGCAATTTTAAATGCATATTTATTTATGAAAGGTATAAGAGGGTCGAGTAACGGCTGATAGTCGAGTATCCTAACACTTATCAATTATTACAATTAACTTTTATAACTAACACGTATTAATTGATAACATTTAAATTTACAACAACCTATGGGATGTAGTAGATGCAAATTTAAATGCATATTTATTTATGAAAGATATAAGGGGGTCGAGTAGATCTAGGTCGAGTAACGGCTGATAGTCGAGTATCCTAACACTTATCAATTATTACAATTAACTTTTATAACTAACACGTATTAATTGATAACATTTAAATTTACAACAACCTATGGGATGTAGTAGATGCAAATTTAAATGCATATTTATTTATGAAAGGTGTAAGGGGGTCGAGTAGATCTAGGTCGAGTAACGGTTGATAGTCGAGTATCCTAACACTTGTCAATTATTACAATTAACTTTTATATTAATTGATAACATTTAAATTTTCAACAACCTATGGGATGTGGTAGATGCAAATTTAAATGCATATTTATTTATGAAAGGTATAAGAGGGTCGAGTAGATCTAGGTCGAGTAACGGCTGATAGTCGAGTATCCTAACACTTATCAATTATTACAATTAACTTTTATAACCAACACATATTAATTGATAACATTAAAATTTACAACAACCTATGGGATGTGGTAGATGCAAATTTAAATGCATATTTATTTATGAAAGGTATAAGAGGGTCGAGTAGATCTAGGTCGAGTAACGGCTGATAGTCGAGTATCCTAACACTTATCAATTATTACAATTAACTTTTATAACCAACACATATTAATTGATAACATTAAAATTTACAACAACCTATGGGATGTGGTAGATGCAAATTTAAATGCATATTTATTTATGAAAGGTATAAGGGGGTCGAGTAGATCTAGGTTGAGTAACGGCTGAGAGTCGAGTATCCTAACACTTATCAATTATTACAATTAACTTTTATAACCATTTAAATTTAAATGCATATTTATTTATGAACGATATAAGGGGGTCGAGTAGATGTAGGTCGCGTAGCACATGATGGTGGAGTATCCTAATATATATAAATGCACTTCTTAACACAATTCTACATCCACCATATACTTAACCATCCAATTAAAATATTTTCACAAATGTCTGACGAAATTCCAATTGAGGTTCAAATGGACATTGTCCGTAGGCTTCCTGTCAAACGCATACTTCAATGCCGTAGTGTCTCAAAGAGTTGGAAATCTGCCATTGACACGTTATATTTCACTGTTAAATCCGGTGTTCGTCAGGCCAATCATTTCCCTTATGTTTTACATTATCGTCAAGGTTTTAAAGGTTACATACATTATGTGTGTCAGAATTTCGCTTTCACACCTGTTCATACAAACTTCTCTTTTTCTGACTTGAAACCTATCGGTTGGTCACACGGCGTTTGGGCTTTTTCCTGTGTTCGAAATCTCCCTCACTGTATGGTTTTTGTTTGGAACCCATCGATCAAAAGATCTGTTGGGACACTCATCCCTTATCTGACCATTGCACAAACCTATGAAAAGCGTCTGTTGGCTTTTGGGATTCGACCTGACAACCTAGATCCAACCATTCTGAAAATTGCCTACCCATTCAAACCTGAAAATCCATGGTGTGTCTTAATTTTCTCCTTCAACTCTAAACAATGGAAGCATTTAGAAAATGAGTTTTTGCCTCGTCAATCAATTAGACTAAAAAAGTCCAGTCAAGCTGTTGTTGATGGCCATATCTTTTGGTGTGCTTATGAAAGTTTGTTTACTAATGATGGTAGCGAGTACAAGAGTTATATGCTGGTGTCTTTTAACTTGGTCACCCACCGTTTCCATGTTTTAGACATACCAGACAAGTTGTTATTCCAACTTCCTGTACCGTTCTATGTTTCTAACCTTAGAGACAATGTTGTGGTTTCCGGAAACTTAAATGTTGAGGACCACTTTGTTTTCCATGTATGGATCTTAGAGGTGGTTGGCCGATGCATAGAATCGTTTAAGTGTCTCATTAGCATCCCTACTCCTTGTCCATTGAAATTAGTTGGATTTGACAACACCAACAACCCGATACTTGAAGTGCAGAAGCCGGAAGGATATGTTATGAATCTTGTAGTCTACAATGTTTCTTCCGGGACCTTTTTGTATTTCGGCGGTGAGGGAAATTGTGCATCCTTTTTCATCAATCCCAACTGCGAATCACTCATTCTGCAAACTCATGAAGATAAGACTGTGTATTAGAATGTTGGAAGTACCGTCCCAGTTTTGTACCATGTTGTAGACGGTGTATGTTTATGCTTAAAATGTTGGTAACCCTTTTAGAAGGGTCAGTTTATCGGTTGTTCTCTATGTAATGCGTATCTTATGTATTCCGGTAATATATATAATTGTATCATTTTATGTTTCTATTTTTTAGCATACGTCGGTCGAGTAGATGTCGGTCGAGTATCCTAACACTTATCAATTATTACAATTAATTTTTATAACCAACACGTATTAATTGTTGACATTTAAATGCATATTTATTTATGATGGTCGAGTAGCAAGTAGGTCGAGTAGCACATGATGGTCGAGTAGCAAGTGATAACAATTATAAATATGAGTCAATAACAAAGGGAATTCCCATCAAAACCGTCTCCACGTAATGGATATAAACGAAAAAATGAATTCAATGCCAGATTTGGAATGGGAACAACTTCTTGATATAGATGATTCCGATCTCCGACTATCCGCCACTACCCAAAATAGAGTCTCACCTACATTTCCTAGAGTTGCTAATTATGATGAAAATCCTATTCGGAAAATACCCGGTCCTGCGGGTATAGTTCAAATACAGAAGAAATGCAAAATCGCGGATATTCGATATGGTGTGGATGATAGTGTAATGGCGACACAGGATTATATTAAGAAAGTTATTGATGACGTGGGAGAGGATTACGACTTTAAGAGTGGGCCATGGGTTAGGACGGTTGAGTATGTGAAAGCTGATGGTGGGATCGTTATTGGTTGTTTTGCCGATATCAAAAAATTCATTAAGAAAGGGAAACTTGAAAAGGCTGTTGCTATAATCAAGTCTTGTACTCCTAATGTGCTTGGTGATCTAAATGTAACATTGAAAGACGTTTCAGGTTTAATCTCTGGTACAATTCATCACAAAGTCGTTGATGATCTGAGGTTTGAAAAGAAGTTTACCGTAGGAGCCGTTTTGATACTCAAGAATGTTTCTGTCTTTTCGCCCAAACAATCTGTCCATTATCTTAACATTACAATTAAAAATGTTGTTGAAGTTTTCTCTAAAGATATTGTTGCACTAAGCAGCGATGTTGGTTGTAGTGGAAGTGGATTCGAGGTTTAAGCAGTTGTGTTTGTTCATTTATTTTATTTTTTTAAGGTTAAATGATGTAAACCTTTTATCCACTTTTTAATGCACTATCCATTACGATGTTGAATTTATATGTCATTTAGATGATACTTTAAATTTTGAAAAGCTAAACCATACGTAATGATATTAAGTAACTAAACACATGTACTTAAACATGATCAATTAAATCAACATGTACATATAGGTACAAATTAAATCAACAATGTCTAGTGATCGCATCATGCACTGATATCCAAAAGGGTTCGCGCGCTATCTTAACAATTTCTGGAAAACCAATTTCGCATAGCAACTTTTCCAACACCTTTTTTGGCTCGGAAGACATACTAACCTCTGAGTCAAATCCGCGCATGTGAAAGTGTAGACGAAAGACACTGTCATCTCTACGGTTAGCAACTTGTGGTATTTTTAGTAGACGAAGACGATGGCGTTGGGAATTTATAGGGACAGAATGATGATGTGGAGTTTCTTGTGGGTAGATGTCACGGCATATGGGACACTTATTGTTTGTCGAAAACCAATCAAGAATACACTTATTATGAAATACATGACGACAATATAATTGTATAATCTTATCTTCAAGCATGAATTCGTCAATGCAGATGGGACATGTGGTGGTTTGTAGTGTTTTAAAGAGACTGTTGTCAACGGTGAATGTGCGTATTTCTTTGGTGAATGCGGTGGATACAGGTCGTGCCATCATGGTGACCGAATAAAAAAGTTGATCTATAAAGGGCGAGTTAGTAACATGTGGTGCAAGGTTAATACTTATATTTACATGGGGTGCAAGGAAAACATATAAATGGGTCGAGTAGATGTAGGTCGAGTAACGGCTGATAGTCGAGTATTGTAACACATTATCAATTATACCAAATAATTTTTAAAAATACCAAGTATTAATTGTGACAATATTAAATCACCAACTATCGGGATGTCAGTAAGATAGGCAAATTTTAAATCCGCTATTATAACTTATTAGAACACAATATTATTACATAAATATAATTATGTATGAAAGTATAAAAAGATTGAAGTCAGAGTAATCTTCTCTC
>LBNU01034470.1:56838-129948 GCA_014162995.1 Artemisia annua | reverse complement strand
AAAAAAAAAAAAAAAAAAAAAAAAAAAAAAAAAAAAAAAAAAAAAAAAAAAAAAAAAAAAAAAAAAAAAAAAAAAAAAAAAAAAAAAAAAAAACTTGAACTTATGTTTCCCCATTTAATTTTAGGTTAATCCCCACCATTAGATCAAACTAGATTGATGGTGAGGATATGTCCATTGGTATGCACCAAAATCATAGTATGCAAAATAAAGTGCCTCAAGAAAAAAAATGAATAATAAAAAAGACAAAAAAAACAAAGAAAAAAAAAACATGGACTTAGGTTTTCATATTTAATCTTAGGTTAATCCCCACTATTAGATTAAACTAGATGGATGGTGGGGAATTGTCCCTTGGTATGCACTAAAATAAAAGTATGCATTTGAATTTTCCTCTTTTTTGAATAAAACTCAAATATTGCAAAAATAGTGTGTTTTACTCTCTTCTCACAAATTTCTATTATTCCCTACACCAACCGACCCTTGTCCTTGGCTTTTTTGTTATTATGTTTTACAGTGATGTGTCAATTGCTTGAATTTTAATATCAAAATGATTGCATTTGGAAAAAATAGGTTTTTTTAATCATTGTTTTTAGGATAATGGTTTAATTTCTTATTGTTGTTAGTAGGGTGTAAACGATCCGAGTCGAGTTTTAGTCTAAACGAGCTAGGCTCGTTTATGAACTACTCGGCTCGAGCTCGAATAAAATTTTATAAATTGGCTCGAGCTTGAGCTCGAATATTTTTTTTATTGTTCGAGCTCAAGCTCGAAGCTCATTTAAAATTTTTAACTTAAGATGCTTGTATAGAAGATCGAACTTGATAGGCTCGTTTATTAACTTAAGCTCGAGCTCGAAAGCTCGTTTACAATTATAAAAATTATTCTAATGCTTAAACTAACTTATAATAAATACTAGTTTGCATTTGAAGCAAAAGAGTGTATAACAATTATACTTATATTTTTTGTAATTTCAAGCAGATGTTTTTTAAAAGTAAAGTGAGTCTTTGTTTTATTGTGTCCATCTATCTTCACTTTTCTTATTATTTTCAATGTGGGATACTTTTTATCTTTTTTCTTTGATTAGACAATATACAACTACTACATTCAAAACATAAATTTTATAATAATTCTTAATTTAAAATATGATTTTTTTATTAACTTATATTAACAAATTTACTAATTAAACTAAATAACAAAGTTAATACACTTGATCTAATAATAGAAAAAAAAACGATGCTCAAAGAATAAAATAAATGATTAATTGTGGATCATAGATAACACATAACTGATATACTTGTATCATCTATAATTCCCTAGTATATGACATGATTTTCCAATGAGTATAACGAAGTATATAATTTTGTAAGCTCGATTCATGAAATTGGTCGAGGAAATTTTGTTATTCGAGCTACAGTCAATATCATAAATTATTTAATGAGCTCAAGTCATTATGAACGGACGCGACTTTTGTTCATGTTCGTTCATTTAACTAAAAGAACATAAAATATTGTTTATGTTTTTTCATTTAATAAATGAACGAACATAAACGAACTTTTTGCCGAATGGTTCATGAAATATTCGTTGAACGTTCAGTTCGTTTACAGTCCTATGTGTATGTGTATGTGTATGTGTATTTATTTATCTTCATGTGTCTCTTGTAAATATATGTTTGTATCATATGTAAGAATGTATGTAAGTGTTTGTATGTATAAATGCTCATATGAGAGACATTGTATGTGTATGCACAAACATATTTGTATTCACATGTAATGGATTATAATTAATAAACCATTATGTCATTATCTCGACTAGTTAACATGATTTAAACAAGTGTAAGAGTTAGTTCATAACTAAACCCAGAATAAAAGTTTCTACAATAATATTACCAACAACAATCTTCTGTATTTCATCATTAGATTGATTGAAGATGATAACGTTATTTATGTTCTATTGTCTAAGAACCATGGATAACGTTGTTTATGTCATATCATTTTCGAACCATGGACCAATTATTTTTAGCAACCTCACAATGAGTTTATGCATATGTATATAACATATAAGTGTCTTTATATGTAAATATTGGTCGCACTTATTTATTTCATACGTGCGTGTCCATATATTTTTGGCTTTCATACGTACGTGTCATATGTGTCTATATATATTTGAGTATCATATATATGTGTCACATGTGATAACACACATTTGAATTTCATTGTATGTGTCTTTTGCGTGTGTAAGCGTGAAAATCATAAAAGTGAATCGTTTATATACAATATACATACATATGTTGTATTTCTAATCACAAAACCCTCGATATAACTCTCAACATCACGTGAGCCATACGAGTGAGATTCGTTGGAATCATCTAATGATTCATAATTCTTATTTAGAGGTATTCATGATTGGATTTAATTAATTTATATATTTGATAAATGGTTATTAAACATATTAGTTAATTCTTTATAAAACACTTAACTAGTATAAAACTAATAGTAACAATTATATGATCAATGTATATATATGAGTAAGAATTTATTTAACACATTTAACTTTTTTTATACATATTAAGAATCCAATTAATATACTTGTAAGCTTGAATGAAAGAAGAAAAGAAAAAATATTCAATTTCACATCCCACATTGGATGAGTAAGACAAAAGGAATGCAATATGGGTTTTATAAAAACAAAAACCCAAGTTTATTAGTTTATATTTATATTTTATGTATAAACTAAAGTGTAGACATTTGATGTGATTGAAGGTTAACATATTATTTGTTTTGGTTTGAAGTTAAACCTATAATACTAATAGTAATTAAAAATTTATAGTTAAAATATTTTGAAACTAAATATTTAGCTCGATTATCGTTCGGCTCGTTTAACTCGAGTTGCTCGTTTGGCTCGAATAACTAAATCAACTTTCGAACGAGCCGAGCTAAATACAAGTTTTAAAAGCTCGACTCGCGAAGTTATTCGAGCTCTACATTTTGTTTGAGCTCGACTCGAGCTCGAAAATTATCAAGTTCGAGCTCGAGTAGCTCGTTAAAAGCTCGACTCGTTAACACCCCTAGTTGTTAGGATAATGGTTTAGTTTCTTATTTATAAAAATTAGACATTTAACAAACACTAAGTTTTTATGTTTATAAGAAATTTATACATTATAATATGAAAAGTGATGATTATTATAAAAATATTAATTTTTAGTTTCTATAAATAAAAAATTAAACCATCATCCTAAAACCAATCGTTGAAAAAACCTTTTTCTTTTTTANCCCTTGGGCATCATTTTCTAATTGGAAATGCAATTGGGTGGAGCACCCTTGTCCTTGTCCTTTGTATGTCGATATGTCCATTGTCTCACCAGTTTTGTCATGGACGAACCAGCACCATGCAGTGTCCGTTTTGTGCATAAAACATGATTGATGGTGATCTCATTGTCTGACCACTCAACCATTTCCACACTCACGATGAATTTCACTGTGGGCCGCTACAAAACGTTCACTCCATAAAACGTTGCCACCTATAGGAACCAACAGTTACAGCATTATTTGGAATTCACCACCACTCACATGCATCACATTAATTTTCATCTTTTATTATTTATTAAATTAAATGGTGGTGGCCAATCATTCATCCAATTACCATCAGAAGAATTAAAAAAAATAATAATAATAATCATTCATCCAATTTTTGTGGACCAACTTTTTTTTTAAGGAAAAGGTCGACTACTCAATTACTTTTTCTTGAATTGTTGCTTTTCTTTTTGTATTTTCCATTTTCAAATATTGAATTTCGCTTATTAATCTAAAATAACATAAAAAAAAACATATATATTTATTTTAAAATATGTAACATAATTAGTTAGAATATTTATATTTATGTATTTTTTTTCCCATTAGCTACCAGTTACTTTCAAAAACTACTTCAAATAGTTTATGGTTTTGAATAGGGCAGTAAACGAACTGACCGTTCAGTGAACGTTTCATGAACCGTTCGGTAAAAAGTTCGTTTATTTATTAAATGAACGAACATGAACAATATTTTGCAATCGTTTAGTTAAATGAACGAACATGAACAAAGTCACATCCATTTATTTATGTTCGTGAACGTGCGATTATGCGTTCGTTAACGTTTATTTATGTTAATTTATTTATTTATGTACGTAGATCATATCCTTGAATTGTATAATTTTAAAATTTGTTTATTTAAACAAAACAACACTTATAAAACAATATTAGATGCACAATTTAATAAAGTTTATGTTTGTTTGTATATGTTCATTTATGTTCGATCGTTTATATCCGTTTAGCATTCGTTTAGTGACTTAATGAACGAACATAAACGAACATGAACAACTCGTTTTCTTAATAAACGAACATGAACAAGAAAATTCGTCCATTTAAGCGTTCGTGTTCGTTTATTTGTCCGATTAAAATTAAATGAACGAACATGAACAAGACTCCGTTCGTGTTCGTCCGGTTCGCTTACGGCCCTAGTTTTGAAGCTTACGAGAATGGCAACGATCGCCGCGTTGCGGGCGTGCCTGTTTATTTTTTCCGTTGGTGATGTAGGCTTAAAAAACCATGTACAAAGCTGTTAAAAAACTGCAAAAATCTGTAAAGTCAGTGTCCAGACGACCCGTTTTCTGCTGTCGAAGTAACGTATAAAAAGTGTTTAAAAACACCATATAAAGTAGTTAAAAAACAGCATACCAAGATGTAAAATGTCTGCCAAATACATTATTTTAAAGGGAACATCACCTTGGAGGTGAGTGACCGAAGTTTCTGTTTCGACTTCAGCGCCTAGAACTACTTAGCTGTTAGTCTCCCCTGGATTTATCAGCTTCTTTGCTATCTTTGTTATTTTCGTTCAAACATGGTTTGTTACAGCCCTGTCTCTTTCGGTCTTGAGTTGAAACGGTTGCTAAATGAAAGCCTTCCTGCACCAATTTTCAAGTAACCACCTTAGGGTTAGAAACGCAAATAAAGTACTACTTTGACCTTGCGTTCTAATAAAGTGATCATGGAATACGGTTGCAACCTCTTTCGAAGCACTCAACTTTAAAGCTTGAGTAGCCACCTGATCTGCAAAAAAAAATATGCACTTTATGAGTGGGATGAAGTATTCCTAAACAAAATAAATAATAAAAAGTTGTTGTATTGTATAGATCTAAGGTTTTAAATTGTTTCAGCTGATGTGTTACAAATCTGAAGTAGCGTTTATTTGGAACAGAAGAGCAAATTATATCATAAATATATAAGGTGCCTACCATGGTCTAACATAAGAACACGTCGCCTAGAAAGCATCAACAAACTATCATAGTGAAAGCGTAACATTGTAGCTATACACCGACAAATACCGCATAACCAACTGTGTTTTACTTGCCTGCCAAATACAAACAAAACATTAGTTTGTTGCATTACTTCTATTTATTACAAAAGCTACGCAACAAAGGCTCAGTTTGCCTTGCCAAAATCCACGACAGCGAAAACAAAACCTTATTTCACGGCGATATCATATTATCTCTTAGTACTCACAGAATACAATAACCACATAAGCACCCAAAGCATCAGAAAGGCAAGTATTACCAGCAATTATCTGCAAACACATTCAAGCATCCGCAAAAAGAGGATACATCCGCCACTGCTGCAAACTTAGTAACCTGAGTGATACAGTTACATGTTTATAATACATCAGTTTAAAAGTTATTGAACCCGTAACATGCCTTACATGTAGTTAATGACTTTCAGCGACTTTTGTACCTATAAAAGTGACATTTTTTTTGGCAGTTGTCAATAAATGTAGAATTTAGTAGTTGCATTACCTCGGGTGGCTGTACACACGATCCATTCTTGGCATCTCACTGTGGTTGCGGTCTCGTAGTAAATGGGAGCCGACAATTTCCTCAAGGTTTCCATTGTCCATAGCTCGTGCTAATGATGATCTAACATACAATTCCATTTAACCAACACGCAACATATTTTAGTTGACAATATTGCTGCGTCTTTGCAATTTCAGGATTTAGGTAGTAGTACGTCGCTAGTGTACATGGTAACTGTAAGCCTATATCATGTGCCAATCGTTGATATAGGCTTACAGTTACCAAGTACACTAAATAAGTTAAACCAAAGACGCCCTTAATCGTACACACCCACATGCCATAAAAAGCAAAGATTTAAAGAAATGTTTAGTTTGGGCTTTATAGTGTGCTACAACCCGTGCCCGCTTAGACCAAAAATTAAAACTTTAGCGCGAAAACGACTTCACTTTAACGGACCCTTCGTTACTCTTTTAACAATTAACAAAAAACTCTAACATTTCAGAATTTAAAACAATTTGTAAATAAAAATAGACTCAATTACCTTCGAAACAACGGGTGGCGCGACCCGTGACGACTTACGGTTTAAAAGATATGAAATTCCAAAAATGATCAAAAATTGAAAATCTCTTATTTATTTTCTAATGAGAGCATATGGCCATATGCTAAAATTCGATATGGCCATATGCCCCTTTACAAAATCTGTGAAGCAACCATATGGCCATATGCTCAAATATGCATATGGTCATATACCCACTGCAGAAATTTCTACATAAAAATATACTTGTTCTATTTCAGGAAAACCAACTTCCGAGACTTAAAAATTAATGAAACTTTCCAGAAATCTTTAACATAACATAATACATTGTTTCCATAACCGTTCAACCCGTTTACAACCCAAAATGGGTATATTTTCACTTAATCCAAACGCCCCTTCAACTTTTACTAATAGCACTTAAAACACACTTTAACATACCAAAAGACTACCAATTCATTATACAACTCTTGGCACACAATTTGACGCTTGTCTACTCATTACAAAACATTACTTGACTCACGGGGGGTACAATATCAACCTAGAGCTCGGTATTCTACCCCAGCTTCTACTTTCTTACCAATCTTCTAATATCGCATAACCAAACTTTTATCCTTAGCCCAAGCCTTCCATAATAGCATAAACCTACAAAATTGTTAGACAACTAAACCATAAGCTTTCGCTTAGTAAGTAACCCGACATAAAACACATATCATACACATATTAGTACATAAGCATCATGACTTACTTTGCTTCAAAANAATATCGCATAACCAAACTTTTATCCTTAGCCCAAGCCTTCCATAATAGCATAAACCTACAAAATTGTTAGACAACTAAACCATAAGCTTTCGCTTAGTAAGTAACCCGACATAAAACACATATCATACACATATTAGTACATAAGCATCATGACTTACTTTGCTTCAAAAACCATAACACTCAATTTACCACATAAACCTTCATCACATAAGCTACAACAAGTCTCGCTAGCAATTAGTCATTTACTTCCTTAACTAGTTCATAACTAGTCACCACCTTCCTAACCTTCATCCATTACTCAATTCAAGTACTAAACTTTATCACAATCATAACACATATATGGATAAAATACATATAACACATGTTTTAGGACAAGTTACTTACCTTAGCTTCAAAAGCTAAGCTACCATCCTAATACCACCACCATCATCATCATCACTAATCATCATCATCATCCTTCATCATCATCAACATAAGCACTTAAAACATAAAATAAATAATTATAACCATGGTTTGATACAACCATATCTCATCTCTAAACACCTCTAACCATCATATAATCATATCTTGATTATATGATGATTAATCCCATAAACCACTAACTCAAAGTAGCTTACTTACTTGGGAAAGACCATTGATAGGGCTTATCTTAAATATGAGATCATTCACTAATCAAACCCTTCATCATCAAGCTAGTTCTTCCCTCCTTTTTCTCTTGTAAAACCGAACCCAAAACATCCTGGAAAACTATGGAAATGTCTAGAGTTTGCTAGGATATACTAGCTAGACACAAGTTCGGCCATTTGACACATTTAGTCCCTCAAGTCCCTTTCTTTCTACTTTGGCCACATTCCAACTTATAACACATTTAGTATATTAGCACTTAGGTCCTTGAAGTCCATGTCCTTTTATTTGTGCCACACCATACTTTCTATAGCCATAATACTCACTCTTTGACTATCGGGTTGACCATTATGCAACATTCGTTGACTAACCAATCGCGTAAGGCCCTTAGTACATTTCATCTAGGGTGGGGTCCAAGTACCCGGGAAACGGGTCTAACAATTCTACCCCTTATATAGATTTCGTCCCCGAAATCTCTCGTCTATTGCTGTTCAAAACTAAGTCACCCATCCCATACTTTCAAATCCTTAGTCATTTCATTGCAACGATCTATATGATCTTTCAATTCTAATCTTACCATCACAAAATCACTACTCATAATCCGCTATAAACAACACTTCTCATCACCAGCTTATCTAAAATTTCCAACAATGACGACTTGTCATTCGGAGGAAATCTACTATTTCATTTTATACAAATCAAACTTCAACATTATTACCACATCAATCGCCAATGTACCAACATGACATAAAGTTACATGCCGGTTAATCTCGCATTCTACATAATACCAACACGTATCTACTCCCCAAAACTAGTAACTTATCTCAAATTTATACATAGTACCTTATAAACGGCACTATCAAAAACCAAATCTGCGCATTACTAAAGCAATCTTCTCGTTAAATTTCAAAAAAAAAAAAAAAAAAAACCTTACTCGTTACCTTCTCAACCTAATACACAAACTTATTTTAGGCGTCTATATTATGGTTTCACACATTACCTTAACGCTGCTATAAATTTTATTTATATCTAATCTCTTTCTTATAACGTCTAACTTGTTTTAGTTTTCAAGTTCTAATTCTCACCCGTACTCATGCCATATCGGTTACACATAAGCCTACTCATTTATAATTCTTTATTTACATAAAAAGGCGTCCCAATCTATGTAAGTAAGGAATTATAAACTTACGGTTCGGCGATTTGCAATCTCTTTATTTGAATGAAGAGGCATCCCACTCCATTTAAATAAAGATCTTATAAATCATCCTACTTACGTACTTCCAACATAACAATCATACTTACTTTACTTTCCATATTTTCTAGCCTTGGATCCACCTTATTCAATACGCTCAACCCTCGCGGTTGAACCTTATCCAAAATGCTCAACCCTCGCGGTTGAACCTTTTCTAATACGCTCAACCCTTGCGGTTGAACCTTATCCAAAATGCTCAACCCTTGCAGTTGAACCTTTTCCAATACGCTCAACCTTTGCGGTTGAACCTTATCTAATATGCTCAACCCTTGCGGTTGAACTTTATCCAATACGCTCAACCCTCGCGGTTGAACCTTATCCAATAGTTAGCCCTTGCGACTTTATTTTAGACAAGTTCTATATGATACTTGTCCATTTACAATTTACACGTATCTATGTGTTCTTACTACGCACTTACTATTATCCGTCAACCCCTTGTTGACCATATTCTCAAAACATACTATTATTCTGTGGAAAACTAGAAGGGGGGTTAAATAGTTTACGGCTTTTTAACTTGTTAATCTTTGAAAAGCTTTACATGTAACCAACAATTCTAACTAATTAACACTAATTAATATGCAAGTATAAAGAGAGAAACGATCAAACCACAACACGATTGTTTATCGTGGTGCGGCTACAAAGAGTCTTTTTCCTTGCCCTACTCCACGCCCCGAGTTTCCAACTCGAAAGTTTCAAGCACTAGTCAACAAGCTCCTTTCACCAGTGGAGAAACCCTTACAATCGTCGCTTACACTTTATCCGGTACAAAGCTAAATACCGGGTCCTAGTTCAAGGTAAAACCACCCTAACGTCGCCTATTCACTATTTCCGACACTAAGCTAGATGTCGAGTTCTTTTACAAAGGTACAACCACTCCTATCACTTAATGTATTTTGAGGACTAAAATACTAACCGATCACTTCTTAACAAAATACAAATGAAGTATAAACTATATGAGTTTACACAATGGAAGTCTAACAAGTCTTGCAACGTTGAGTTGAAACTTGTAACTTCTCGGATGAACTTGTGAACTTCCTTTCTACATAAGAGAATCACGCAAGTGAGTTGCTACTGAGTTAGATGAGATAAATGAGAGTTTATATGCAAAGTATAACTAAAAGTGATGGGTGATTTCTTGCAAGTGGCTTGGTATTTATAGCCAACCAAACCAGCAGACTGGTGGATCCGGCGGAACCAAATCAAGGGTTCCGCCCTTGTAACCCGAGGATTCCGCCAGGTCTGACAGTCAAAGACTACAAGAAATCTTTTCATATCAAGCAATGCCAAATCATGTTTGTTCAAGTCAACACACAATAGATAGAGTGAGAAACCTTCTAAATGTGTAAGAGATCTTATGGAAAGTCAATTACTAGATTTAGTAAGCTTTCCATAAATGCTTATGATGCATGCCATGATGTCATGTTATATATTCTATATTTAGAAATATAACAATGTTATGTTTAATATGTAAGTGTAGCAAATGAGATAAAGTCTAGTTTAAGCAAGACTTAAACTATAATCATGTTTTACTAAAAACTAAAGTTTACACTTTGTCGTTAACAAAACTTAGCAAAGATCGTAAAATTTAAATAACGTTTTTAGGCGATATTTGTATTAACAATCTCCCCCTTTTTGTTGATGACAAAACATAAACTTTATTTTTAGGTAAATCACTAATTCCAGTGTTAAGTCTTTAAAAGTTTATATTTAACTTGTTTAACTTAATTGATGAAAATCATTATAAGAATATAAGTTAAAATATATTTTCTCCCCCTTTTTGTCGAAACAAAAAGAAGATATGCTAAGCGGAATTATGCAAGTGCTCCCCCTTGGACAATACTCCCCCTAAATGGAGTGCCACGTGAGGATTCATGGATTTTGAATCTACAAAAGAGAGTTAGTTGCCACAAGAAACAAGTATAGAACAAAAAAAAAATCATAATCCTTAATAAGAAACATCCTCTTAAAGCACGGTCTAAGGGTGTTGTGGTGGATGAGAGATGGAATTTAGACGCTCCAAAATGTGGTTTAGAATAAATCTCATTTCATATGTTAGCTCATGGATGTCCGTTTGACATCGTTCACTTATGTGAGCGGTTCTCTCACAATGTTCGCAATTATGGCGGGGAAAATTCGGTGTAAGAGGAATTTCATTGGTTGTTGGTGGATTATTGGTGGTTGATGGAGCAAATGTGGTTGGTTGAGAGGTGTTTTGATTTCCTACAATGGATGACTATAGAGTTGTTTGGAAATCCATGACATGGTTGAGATGAGAGTCAACCATATGTTTGAAAGCATGTAAATGGTTCAAACGAGTGTTGAGTTCTTGTTGTTGATCATGATAGTGGAAGCTTGGTTCTCCGTAAAGAGGACCATGAATGTCTTTGTGAGTTGGGTGGAACAATAATGGTTGTGGTTGTGGATGAACTTGATCTTGTGGAAAAATTGAGGGTCTAGCATATCGGTAAGCCAAACGCTCTACCAATGATGGTTGATGTGGTTCATGATCTAAAAGACGACTTGGTTGAAGGCTTGGTTGTTGTTGGGTTTCCATTTGAGCAATGGTTTCAAAAAGAGGCAATGGTGGTGGGTTTGATGATCTAGGTGGTAGGTCTTCTAAAGTTTCCAAAAATGGATGTGGTGATGTTGGTGGTGTTTGGAAAAGTTCCATTGGTGTTAATGTTGGTGATTGAGGTGATGGAGTTTTTGATGGTTGAGTTGGTGTCGAAGATGGTGTTGAATCACTCGGTGTTTTAGTTGGTGGCGGAGTAGTGATTATGTTGGCATTGCAAGGTTTTGGAGATGGTGTTGGAGTAGCAAGGTTGAGGAAGTTTGTATCTTGAATGGGTGATGAAATGTTGAGTGAGGAATCACTTGATGATGATGAGCTTAGTTGAATGGTTTTGTTGAAGCAACATGGTTTGACACTAATCCTAGCGGTTTTCCTAATAGATCTTGATGATTCGGATGAAGTGTTGGATTTAGTCATCTCAAGACTTTGGTTAGCTATGCTTATGAGATTAAGAGAAGTGGTGGTAATGGTGTGAATTGGAAGTATGAATGTTGGTTAATTTATAGGAAGAACATGTTATGAAAAGGAGTGTTTGGATTTGATGTTGTTCCATACAAAATTGGAGATTTCTAATCATTTGGAAGAGTTCCAAGAACTTGTCAAGTCATTGGAAGTCAATCCAATGGAGTTGGATGGAGTGAAAGACTAACTTATGCACTAAATGCTATGTGATCATGGAAAGTGATTTGTTAGGAAGTTCCACGGATTTCAAGGAACCTTATGGAGGGTTCCTTGCTTTATGAAGAAAGGTTCCTTGGGTTTATATTGTTTGAATTGGAATTTTGGCTGGACGAATCTTCCTAATCATTCTAGTGAGTAAGAGTGATCCTAATGTGTTTGTTTGTATTAAGGGAAGATGTTTCTTACTAATGAAAATGATTTGGTCTTTCAAGAAGGTGTAAATTTTAGAAAAAAACAAAAAATTTTCTGCAGGTGACTGGCGGAACCAAACGTTTAAATAGGCGGAACCCTACTTTGGGTTCCGTCTGATCCGTTGGGCCAAACTGGGTTTACCCAGAAATTTGCACTGGCGGAACCCTACTTTTGGTTCTGTCAGTTCCGCCAGGTGTCTGATAATGGACAGGACAGTTTTACGGGGGTCGAGACGAAATCAAATTTTTCCGAAAACTTTTGGAACATAAAATTTAAGCTATATCTGATTGGGAAATGCAAAAAATGAATGTAAAAACACTCTTACCGATAGACTTTGATCGCAGGTTCCTATACTTAGTGAGATTTTCGCATATTTGAAAATTTGACAACATTTCAAATGTCGCCATCCTGCATACATAGTTAAACCGATACATTGTCCAACCATAATAATAAAGCATAGAAGTACAAAACAACATAGATCACATAGTTTTAATGTCTACAAAGGTCTAAAACTTAACTGTGCCAAACGCTCCTTAAGCATAACTCTCACAAGCGATCCAACTTCTTCTTCATCTTTCCAATTTACCTTCCAATGCACTTCCACATTCCTTTCGTTTGCTTGAATTCTTCTGACTCATTTTTGATGGTGGGAAGTTTTTCAAGGTACTCGAGAGGGGCTAACTTAGAGTTTTGAAGACCATCGTCTTCGCTCATTGATGAAGGTGAAGGAGAACGAAGGCGTTTCCCTTGAGTCTTAAAGACTCTCTTACCACTAAGAGGAATAAAGGTGTGAGGAATGAGTGGATAATCAAGGCGAACACCCCGGCTATTTGGTGGAATGGGTGAGACGGCTCTAAAGAGACGGGTGAGGAGCATTCCATATAGGAGAGCGGTTTTTCCATTAAGTGGTATATCGGCCAGTCTTTTAGCCATGTAGTAATCCATATTGAAGGGTTGTCTAGTGGAGATACTAAATAACATATAACTTAGACATGTGTTCACATGATCTCTATTTCTTATGGAACTTATGACATTAGCCCTAAGAACCTCTTCCCATTTCCTAAATTGAGGTTTAAGTTCATTAAGTTCCATTCCAAACGGGTCTTTGTTCACTTCACTTCCCGAACGATTTTTCCTAGTGATGGAAGTTCTTATGAAGAGATGGTCACGAAGCACTTCCTTGCTAACAAGAGGAGTGGCATAGGAGGGATCTTGTTCAACGGTGTCTAGAGTAGAGAGTGGCCATTTGTCCGTGTAAAGACAAGTGCCATTGTTTGGAATACCAAGGATTTTAGCAAATTTATCTAGAGACAAAACCGTTTTGTGTTCATTGATGAAAAATTCCACGGATATCTCACCATCTTCATCACTCGAGAGATCTACGGTAGCATAGAATTCTAGAATGAACCTAGGACAAATTGGCTCATCAATATCTAGGAGACAATCAAAGTTGATGGTAGCTAAGTCTTGGCGAATGGAGTTTCCTTCTAGAAAGGATGGGTCAATGGTTCTCCCCTCATGAACATAACGTTTCTCTAGCCCCTTAAAGACATTGACTCGGTGTGGAGTAAGACCTTTGGTCATATGGTGTTTGGGTAGATACTTGAGGATGCCTTTGTGATCGGAGAATGTTGCGGGAGGCATGTTGATTCCTAGAAATCACAAAATTTTATATTTTAGTTGAGATCAATGACTTTTAAAGTAAGAGTGATCTAGTGTGTGCCTTTATGCAAGCAATGTAAAGATGCGGTTATCTTAGATACATGCTGATGCTTAAAACGTTTTTATGATGCAAATTTTGTCTTAAAACACATGATGACCCTAATGTTTCTAATGTAGTTTTAAATGTAATCAAAAATGCATATGGGTTATGTATTCTCTATTTCAAGAGTTTTGTGCAAATGATGTTTACATAATGTTTTTCATTTGTTTTAACAATGTGATGAAGTGTTATGTCCTAATGGTGAATGTGATTTCTCAAAAAGGTTTTATAAGGGATGTTTGGATAATTGTGATGTTCTTTGAAGGATGCAAGAACATAATCAAGGGGAAACATGATTAGTTTTGTTTTTAACCAACGTTTTTCATGAATTAACAATTTTATGCATAAACCCTAAGATTTTAATTATTGTGTGTAAATGAAGATGTTATACCTAGATTGAAAACACAATTATGTTAAGAATACTTACAAAGTTGATTGGAGTGAAGAATGATTGAAGAGAAGCCCTAATTTTTCGTGTGTGGTGATGTTTTGGTCGTGAATAGTAGCTGTGAATAAGTGATTGTTGTGGGTTAGGGAGTGTTTGGTTTAAACTAGAGATATTTTAATCTGCAGAGTTGGCGGACCAGGCGGAACCAAAAAGGGGGTTCCGCCCGTTTAGTCGAAAGGTTCCGCCATATCAGCAGTGATGAAAAATGTTTTGATTTGTTTTGATTTTTGTGATTTTATTCTAAGGTTCAACACTATAGTATAGATTCATTGAGTCCTAAACTAAGTCTAAGAAGAATAAATGTTTCTTATTTAAGAGGTTTCATGAACAAGTTGACAATGTGGTTTTCGTATGAAACTTTCTTGGTTGAGATGTCCCTCAATGAACATTTTTACCAAGGCGATGATGATGGACTTTACTATGTTCAGTAAGAGTACATTGGATTGAATTATCACTGAGGTCGATGCTTCCTTTGTTGTTGCTTGAATGACAAAAATGACATCAATCGAGAATGTGAGGTTGACGGGATCCTTCTTGATCTTAAGGAACTTGTTGACATGCTTTTCAGCCCGACTTGGCTTTAGTATATGGAAGTTGCATGAGACGTTTGTTTCTTAAAGAACCATTAGGTGAGACAATGTCTAAGTAAAAGTACAAATACAATTTGTGCCTTTTATATCAGCATAGTTATCGGCATGGTCCAGGTTGTCATACACTATGGTGTCTACTCCTGTTCCTTTGGGATACCATAATTCTAAGTATGCACTAATCTAAAACTACGTTTAACGGCTTCAAGGTGGATTAGGATCTTCTTAAAAAAAACAAGCTCATAAACAAATACTAAACATAACATCGGATCTACTAGCCGTGAGGTAAAGTAGACTTTCAATCATGTCTCTTTATTTAGTGTTATCTACGGATTCACTTTTCTCATCCTTGTTTAGACATAGAACACGTAATTCATTGTGTACTTGTGAGAAACTAGGAATGACTTCTAAGTGATTATTCCTTGCTTTTTAGAGCTTGCGAAAAGTCTTTCATAGTATTATTATCTTGACTTTGTTTATTTTCTTTCCAACATCTTTATTTATTTTGTAAGATCTAATTATGATTTTATTTTTCGATTGAGATGGTAAGGTCAAAACTTTATTTTTATCAGATTTGTTTATTTATCCCAAGATACTTGTTTTAAACCAATCTTTGACACGAGACAACATACGTTAATTCCAGTTTATGTCTTTATGGTTTCTTTTATTAAAATTCCTAATGACACTAATCTAATGAATGGTTTTTAAATCCTTTAGCAAATTTTCTTATTTAATAGTCCATATTCCTTGTCATTTCCTAATCTCTCTTATCTTACCATTATTCAATTTTTCACTAAGTCATAATCTACCGAAGGTGATGTCTTAAAGTAAGATGGTCATTAGTTGAGTGTTAAGTTTAACAATTTCTCGATTCATTAGGTTTCCTTGTTCAAAATAGTATAACCTTTGTTATTATGACACCATCCAAGAATGTTTTCATAAAACTTAAAATCGAATTTTAATGTGCAAAACCTTGATGTTTTAGAGTACAATGTTTTCTTCAAAAAAAATGTTTTGATGTACTCTATTACTTTTTGTATACTTCATGTGAAGATTTACTAAACGATAGTTTTTAAGATATGATTGAAAATTCAAATCTTTGTGTTTAGATGATATTATCTCATAAACTATTGTGGAGTATTTTATTTATTGAATTTGCAAGCATCATAAAAGTGTTGGTTATCTTATCACTTAGGAGATTCTTAGTTACCTCACTTGTAGAAAAGTATTAAGTGAGACTCACTCGAGAGTTCCAATTTTCTATGTCCGAAGGCTAAGTGAAACGATGCACCTTATGTCTCCCATTCATTGTTATGTGGAAATCCTTTGACCACAGAGGATCCAATCCTCGTTATAACTTACTAAAGAAAGAACAACTAAAGCTATGGACTACTAATTCTACACACGATGAATCCTAAGCTAAATGCATGTGTCAATCCATAGGTAAGTTGAAATAATGCGTACCTTTTAAGTTCCATAGAGAAGCCATCATGAAGATAATTATTAAGCGTTTTATCTTGACTTGTAGGAAAGCTTGGAAACTCAAATACTCGTGAATCCAAGGAGGTTAGACAAACAAATAAAAGCACAGAACATGATATCCTTAATCCTTTTATCGTAAGTTTCTATTAGAGATGGAGTTACTTCTAAATCTCTCTTCTAGGCTTAACAAACTTAACTTGCTTTATTTTACTTGTTGAAGGTTCATTTGAGTTAAATCCTAATCCGGTTTTATCTCTAAATGCCTTTTGGCTTTTCAATAATCTTTCAAGTGATTTTGAACTTTCTTCAAATTTAACTAACATTTTTCCTTTTTCATTTTGTCTTTTAATTTCATGTTTGTAGTCTTGACATATTTTGCATTCTAGGTCAATTTCAACATTACTCTCAAGTCTAGACATTTTATCTTCCAATATGATTTCCTTTTCAAAATTTGTTAGGAACACGTTTCACGTTAACAAAGTGTCGGTCATTAGTTTGTAATAGGTTGCTACTTTAATATCATTATGTCTACATTTAATCATTTGGTAATGTAAGTTTAAGATGTAATGTCACAACATGTGGAAGTCCAAGGGCCAAATGTGTAAAATAGTAAGAAGGGTCTAGTGACCCTTGGACTACCTATATAAGAATGTGTAAACCCTCATTAAAGGGTGTTGGTTCTCTTTATGCATTATCAATTTCATTACATCATTCTTTAGAGTTCCTTCCACCTTCTTCTAGTCTCTTCTCTCTCATTCATGAATCTATGGTTGAGTATGCTTAACATGGTGACCTAACAAGTGGTATCATTCGCCTAGGGATATTAAGGGTTGTTTTTAGATTAGTTTGGGTAGTTTAATCTCGTTTGGGGTTGATTTTGATCTCGTTAGGCTTATTTTAGGACTCGCTATTTTGGTTATAACGTAGTTTTAAGTATAGTAAAGGTTAGTATCTCATTAGATTTAATAAAACTTTCGTTTGGTACTCGTTTGGTTAAGAAAAATTTGGTCAGTACGTGTTTTTGGTGGTTTGCGAGTAAGAGATACTTAGGGTTTTGCGAGTAAGGAAGTGTTAGTGTTTTCTGCGAGTATCAATTCTTGGTCTGGCGAGTATCACTCATTTTCTTGCGAGTATCATCTGGTATTTTGCGAGTATCATCCTAAATTTGGCGAGTAAGCCTTATAATTCCTTATCGTTTGCGAGTAAGGATTCTCCTTTGCGAGTATCTAAACGTTACTCTGCGTGATTTTCTCAAATCTTGCGAGTATCAACTTTGCGAGTATCACCTTCCTTAACTTGCGAGTATCATATTTCTCAGTTAGCGAGTATCAACTACATTTCTTGCGAGTAAGTAATTTGTTTTTCTGCGAGTAAGAAAGGTTTTAGATTGCGAGTAAAGTAAACTTTTGGGTTCTAAGTTTGCAAGTTTTGGACTTTCGTTTCGACACTCAACACTAATCTACAACAACAACCTACACTTTATCCTTCAAAGATCCATCTTTCTTTTTCTTCTTATCTTTCTAATCTTTCTTCTTATTTCCAAAAAAAAAATAAATAAATAAAAAAAAAAGAGTTTTTTGGCGGGAAAATTTGAGTAAAATTTAATTTTTATAGGAAACTAAACGTTCAATTTTTACGTGAAATTCAAGTTTTGGTATAACGGTGAAAATTTTGGCCCAAAATTCGAATTTTTAGGCAAAAATTCAAATTTTTTCGGTAAAATTTGGCATCAAAATTTTCAAAACTCAAATTTTTCCTGTAACCTTAAAATTGCATTTCTAAGTGATTTTCAAATTTTGGGAGAGAAAATTTTCACATTCATTTTTGGAGGGAAATTACGAAATCACTATCTCGACCTTGCGTGTGACATTTTGGTGTGATTCTTCCGATTCCATCGTAACAATCAAGGGGGAGAGAAATGTCATCAATAATGTATCAACCACCTTCTTCTAACTACCTTCCCCACCAATATTCTCATCAGCAACCGTTTCTACATCAAAGTTTTATGGCAAATATTCCATCTGATAATGAATATGAAGATTTAGAGCCCGACACAGCAGATGTGATGTTAATGACAAGCATGCAGGAACTTCACATGGATGACACAGACCCAGTGTACGACACACATGCTACTGATGATTCTGAAGATCCAGTTGTGAAATTATGCAAAGAAAAATGCATGGCGTCTTTTATATTACTTCATTCACACCTTAAGCTTCTCTCAAACAAAGACTTAGCTGGCACTCGTCTCGAGAATGGATTCAAACGGGCATTTCCATCCTTCTTTGGAGAAGACCTTGAGATTTTCACTCATACGATGTTCCTCAACATGGATCAACTTGAAAATCAACTTAACAAAGAAGAACTTCACGAGAATGGATCCACGGCTGCCTTTAGTGTACTTAAGAAACAGTTTCAGCAATTCATCCGTACGAGGTTATATTCGGACGATGACTCTCTCATAGCAAGCAAGTATTTTCTTGAAAACACTCGACTTGGTTTTCAAAGTTTCAAAGATATACTGCTCCAACTAATGGATTCTCTTGAGAAGTTAATTGCTGAAAGAATACTTCATGAAAGAGAGTTTAGTAAAAGGGTGAATGAAAGAAAATTGCAGACTCAAGAAGGGAAAGTAAATACGGCTAAAGCTTTAGATGCTAGTTTGGTTGACAAGGAAAGTAGTGGGACAGAATTAGAACAGTCGAATGACAGCAGCAGATTAGAGAGTGATGCAGACGCTGATTATACAGAGATCGGACCCTCCTATGACTCAGAGCCCAACTTTGACAAAGAACAGACGGTTGAGGAAGATGTCATACCCATCTATGACACAGAACCCAACTTCGACAAAGAGCTAATGGTTGAGGTACAATCTACTGTTGTTCATGTTATGCCTGCTAATGATAAACAACAATCTGAGCAACCTGAATTCAGAAATGAAGGAGAGGTTGACCAGAATGTTGTCCAATGTCTAGACAAACATTTTGATTCTGAGCCCTTACTTGATAATCTAATGACTGATACATCAAACCAAACTCTTGAGTCTGAAAATATTCTTCTCAAAAAGACCATTGCCCAGTTTCAAAAAGATTTTTCAAAACTTGAGGCACATTGCATCTCACTTGAACTTAAATTGCAAAACGAATCTCTAAATTCGGGCAACAATGGTCAGTTTTTGAATGAACAAAGTAAACATGTGGATGCATTAGTTAAGGAAAATGAGCTTTTAAAGGGTCAAATTCAAGCACAAGGGTTTGCAAATGCTGCACTGCAAAACAAATTAAGAAGATTGACTGGCCAGAGTGCGGATACTAAGTTTGCAAAACCATCAATCTTGGGGAAACCGCCTATTCAAACAATCAGAAAACCATCAGTGGTTAGACAACCAACTGCATTTAAATCTGAACGAGCCAAAATTTCAAAATCTCGGTTTGCCTCCCAAGTTGTTGAGATAAATCATTTGACAAATCCAGTCACTCCACATTCTCGGCATAAAGAAAATGCTTCTGTCTCTGCTAAACCTAAACACATGATTATGTCTGACTTATCTAGGATTAGTTCAAAAACCATGTCTAAAACGAGCATTAAAAGTAAAGAGTCTTATGATAAAAATGACATGTTCAAGAACTATGATCTAGAAAAGGCTAGGAAAAAGGCACTACTTCAAAAGGACGGAATTTTAGGTTCAAAACCTCGTGTGATGCCTTCCACTATTAGTAGTAGCAAACCAAAACCTAAAAGTACTCAACAAACTAATAGGAATTGGCTAGCTTCTAAGAGTAGTTGCGTAAATAATCATGATGTTTGTGCTTCAAAATATATGCCAAAAGGAAATTCACGTGCAAAGGCACAATCATCTATGACAAACAAACCCGTTGAACCAAAAGTTAAGATTCAGAAACCTAAGAAGTGGATCAATATAGGACGTAGGTTTTCTCAACCAATTGATGCTCCCAAATTTCATTCTACTGCATCTAAAATGAAAACTTCTCCTAGATCTAACATTAGGTGGGTACCCACGGGTAGAATTTTCAAAACGATTGGTCTTAGGTGGATTCCTATAGGTAAGATGTTAAACATTTGCACAAAAACTAATGTGAAATCCACAGAAACTATCCCTGAGAAGAGAAAGGAAATCATTGATATAGTGTGTTCTGGTGTCAAGAAGATAATTGACACTACAACTTTATGCTTCTAACATCCGGAACCCAATTACACTTGGGGATCCTTGTTCTCTGTTTTGTCTTCTTTCTTTCTTAACAGATTGAACAGGTATGGCTTTCGTATACTTCAGTACGAAACCCGAACTTAATTGTATGGCTTCGGAACAACTCAGTTTCGGACCCAAGCTTAACTGTTATGACTTCTGAGCACCACAGCTTAGGACCCGCAACCAACTGTCTAAAGTTTTCAAATCCTTCAGCTGAACAGTTGTTACTCAACCGTCAACAATTGGAAACACTGTTTCCTACACTGTTCGATGATTCTCTTGTACAAAGTGCACCAGATGTATCCACCGATTCCGCTACTCAACCTGATAATAGTCCAACAGTTGATACACCTGATTCTACGACAACTCCTGTTGCGGACGATGCATCTCCAATTGAATCACCAACAATGATGGCATATCAGATCGCTTCCAACACAGAAAATACAGCTGGAGATCTTATCCAACAATCAGTACCCGCAATTGCAGATTATGACAAATATGATGTCTTCAATCCATTTGCATCGGCTGCAACCGTTCCTGATATTGAAGAGTCGTCTTCTCGCAATTTGGATCCGTCAAATTTGCATGATACTTATCAACATCACCCTTCAACTCACCAATGGACAAGAGATGTTATCAGCAGTTGATTCTCATGGGCTATTTATGGTACTTCACACTTGTTCGCTTAATTGGACATATGGGGTTACGCTGCCTCCGTTTTCCATCGTAAACATAGTGTGTATGCTTCCGATTCCGCGAAGACATCGTGGGGGAAGAGAGAGTGGATGTTCTGTTGCTTTCTTTGACTTTTCTTGATTTCTTTGCGCAAACACTCATCTTCCACGAGGATCTTCAATCAGGGGGAAGAAATGTGCACATCAGGGATGCATAATAGACTCACGTGAAAGAGCTTACAATTTTATTACTACCAGAGAGACGTCCGCAGAGATGATCAGTGGTCCAGTTTTGTGATTTTTGGTCTAATCGTTTCAACTCTCGCAGGCTGTTTTATGTGAAGTAGCATACATACGTAAGAATATCCCGCTGATTTCTTGCATGTTACCCCCAACGAAGCTTCCGCGTTGAGCATAACTGTGATTAAGTGACTACTCAGATTTGTTTGGTGTGGTTTACTATGTTTTCTACAAATTCCGTTGCGTATACAAAACGTCAAAAGTTAGAAGTCATGTTAACTGCATCAAAGTTTCGAATTTGAAGAGGATGGTTGTCAGTTTGGGGGGAAGATGATTCAGAAACTTCGCCAAAAAGAAGTGAACGAAGAAGCAACTATAAACATTGTGAAACTGGTAAATTTGGGTGACTTTAAAAACTTCCGCATTACTATTTTTCTAAACCCGAGTATTGAAGTAAAATGATTTTGAGGAATTTGGATTAGAAAGTTGAATTTTAGTATAACCTTTGTTATTATGACACCATCCAAGAATGTTTTCATAAAACTTAAAATCGAATTTTAATGTGCAAAACCTTGATGTTTTAGAGTACAATGTTTTCTTCAAAAAAAAAATGTTTTGATGTACTCTATTACTTTTTGTATACTTCATGTGAAGATTTACTAAACGATAGTTTTTAAGATATGATTGAAAATTCAAATCTTTGTGTTTAGATGATATTATCTCATAAACTATTGTGGAGTATTTTATTTATTGAATTTGCAAGCTTCATAAAAGTGTTGGTTATCTTATCACTTAGGAGATTCTTAGTTACCTCACTTGTAGAAAAGTATTAAGTGAGACTCACTCAGAGTTCCAATTTTCTATAAAGTGTTGGTTATCTTATCACTTAGGAGATTCTTAATTACCTCACTTGTAGAAAAGTATTAAGTGAGACTCACTCGAGAGTTCCAATTTTCTATGTCCGAAGGCTAAGTGAAACGATGCACCTTATGTCTCCCATTTATTGTTATGTGGAAATCCTTTGACCACAGAGGATCCAATCCTCGTTATAACTTACTAAAGAAAGAACAACTAAAGCTATGGACTACTAATTCTACACACGATGAATCCTAAGCTAAATGCATGTGTCAATCCATAGGTAAGTTGAAATAATGCGTACCTTTTAAGTTCCATAGAGAAGCCATCATGAAGATAATTATTAAGCGTTTTATCTTGACTTGTAGGAAAGCTTGGAAACTCAAATACTCGTGAATCCAAGGAGGTTAGACAAACAAATAAAAGCNTGGTTTGATCCGTGACAATCATAACCACCGACTTGTTACTTGCTTAAACAAACAAACAACACTTGAGAGCAACCAAGTCTCTTGGGACGACCTTGATTTACCACTACTATACTACAATTGACTAGGGTACACTTGCCCGAATGTGTTCCTAGTTAACCGGTAATTCTTGTTTCTATAAATTTTAAAACATGGTTGGCAAAATGCACATCAGAGCCAGACCTTCATTTCCGGTTCGACTCTTTCAACGACCTGATCTAGTCTTCATGTCCTTCGGTGATGGTGAATAACATTTGACACGGGTACAATCATGTTTCTTTATCATTTTCTGTTTGATTTGTGATTACTCTTGGTATGTGCAAACTTCTTATCTTCAAAACTATGTTCCTCCATTAAAACATATTTTGCTTTAAATTGTCAACATGTAACATGTTTTGAGAGGGAGAAAAGTTTCACAATCATGAAGTTTGCACACCTCACCACAATTCTTCAAGAATAAGATGTTTCTTCATCATTTGGATTGAAAACTCATTTTCAAATAATTCTATGATCTCTCAAATTAAAATGTGCAAAAAGGTTTCACAAAGTAAATGTTAATTCGAGGGGGAGAAATGAAATTCTTGTCTTCCACAAATGTTCTCAAAAAGGAGCACACATACTTAAAAAGGTCAACAAATCAGTCTAACAAATTTTTCATCCTCGATCTTTTCCCATGATAGTGAGCTTCTAATTCCTTTATGGTTGTTGTCTAATTATTCTCTAAATGTTTCAAATGATTTCAAAGGTCAAAAAGGCATAATCAGAAACTAGGGCTTAAGTAATTACCGATTGCGGCATTTTTTATGTGTAGTTAGTCTAATAAATCAGTTCATATAGCCTTAGAGAACACAAAAAAAAAAGCTCGATTAGGTTTTTACATGATTAGAAATAACCTAAGTTTGAATTTAGGGGTTTAAGATGTAGAGGTCTTTGCTGCAACTACTAGGACATTTGTTTGTGAAATATTCTGGCATTATGATGCTAATCTGCGTGCAAAGTCTCAAATCATAACCCCAAACCATGATAATAATCGGAAAATTTCGAGTGAAAGAATGAGTTAATCTGTGATCTTGTGTGTTAATTGGAGAATTCTGAGCACTTAGGAAGAATTAGAATGAGTTTTTTTTTGTTCATCTTGTTTGTGCCTGATGCATTTCTTTCTGTGCATGTACATGTTATGCCATTGATAGTCAAATTTTCAACAATTGTCAAAATGTTTCTTATGGAACATATTTGAGGTTAAAGGGCTAAATAGGTCAAATGGCTAAACTTGGAAAAGGATTCAATTGATGAGAAACGAGTTTTTCAAACTCTACACTCTCGTTTTACAACGGTAAAACAGGTGTGGAAACCAAAGCATAGTTGTTCAAAACCTTTCAAATTTTCAATATCTGGAATGCTTTGGCTGCAATAAAAGAATGTCTCTGAACATCCCAAATACCGGAAGGTTTTCATTCATCACAAATCTTCAATAAGAACACGTGAGGTTCAACTCTAGATGGAAATCTTCTTCTTCAGATTTTAAAACTCAAACGAGAGACATCGGGTTTCTCAAACAACTTTCAACAGAAAAAGAGTTTTAAATTTCCATTTATTCAACGAGTGGTAATTCAAAATTGAACAAAAGTTTTTTTAGTTCTCGTTGGAATTCAACATCTTTCAATCGGATTGACACAACCTATTAATGGATTTCAAATTGTGGCAAACCCGTTGGCGCCGTGCTGAAATGGGTTCCCAAGGTTGTTGTTTAATCTGATACTCAAGCATTCTTTGTTGCATAATACTTGATTATGTTTTCTAAAACCTTGAGCAGAATCATCCCATGAATTTTTCAAAAAGTATTTTTATATACAATTCAAAATTCTGCTCAAGAAGACTATCTCTCGAATAAACTTCATTATTTGAGAGGGAGTATTATTGTTAAAGGAAAACAAATTTTGTATTAAAACAATGACTTCTTAGTATTTCAGCTAAGGACTCGTTCTTCAAAGAAAGGAAAGTGCGTAATCAAACAAAGGTTTAAAGATTCTTCGTGCACTTATCCTAAAAACATTATGGTTTGTGCACACATAACAGTGTACAACCCGAACTTGTAAAGAAAGGACCCTGAGGTACGCATCAGTGCCTCAATCCTCATATAAGGAGCGAAAGCTTCTTACTTTTGAGTAGAATTAATCAAATTTTCAAAGTTTTTCATAATTCTGCTCAAAAGAACAAGTATTCCCTCGAGCATTCAAAATCTTCAAAAAATTATGCAACATTTGAGGGGGAGTACTTGGAAAACATCTTTGCTAACAATCAAATTGTTCTTGTTAAATTCTCCCCGTAAGAGTCAAAAAGGCATATTTTAATCAAAAGTTTTCAAAAATAACATTTGATATGCTATTTTTGAGGGGGAGAACATTTAAAAGTGATCAAAATATGATGAAAAGTAAAGGAATCTCGTGCGAGCTCGACTCAGATATCACCCAAGAATTGACGAAACAACAAATGTCAGTAATCGAAAAGACTTGTCCGATAAGGACTTGTCTGAATAGATTGTACCGTTTCGAGAAACTCTTAGTAGATAAGTACTATGACGGGTCTAACTTCCTCTTTGAGGAATGTTAACAACATCAAGTTAGTTATTAGGGCTAGTTATCACCTAAAAGCTGATAATGGATCCCTTTAACTAGCAACGTAAACGTGTCCCTCGGGTACAAGTCTATTAAGAGCGGATCAATTTTAAAAAGTGCCACTCTTCCCTGCATGTGCAAATTTATCTTATACAATGGCGAGCACATGTGAAGGGGAGTCTTTCTGTAAAAGTAAAACTTTCGAGGTGTTAACCAAATATGTTTTATGTTCATAAAACACTTCGAGAGATTTTCAGTAAATGGTTTTATGGCAACATAGGATAGTCATGGAGTTATAAGGTGACTAAGGTTAGGAAAAATGTCCTATGATCCGCCAGAACCGGAGGGATCTACCCAAGGACAACTCCCATAGTCTAGAAATAGAAGTCCTTAGGTATGATATAAAAGAAGGGGATATGAATGAAAGGAGAAAGAAGGGGTTGAAGAATGAAAAAGAAAAGTAAAGAAAAGGGTGAAAAGAAATGAGCCCTCCATACTTTCAACCTTAGGGCAGACACCGGGTACACCTCATCTGCTACTGATTGTTACAAAAGTAACATCGGTATTGAAGATAAGACGTCATGGACGCAGTGACGCAATGCACTAAACCTTCTAGCCACTCATGTATCTCTCAAAAGATACTTGTTTCATTCTCACGGGGAACCGACATAATCTATCGACATTCTCTTAGAGTTGGTTGATATTGAAACAGGAGACCCTGCCCCAATCTCCGCATAGGAAACCATAGGATGCACTAATCGAGTCTAGAGCCTCGAGATTCATCAAAGATCTCTTAGGAACACTTAGTCTTCTTACACTGGTTGTCCTACATCAATGGACGCCAGTTGTAAATTATCGAGTCCTACGCAGATCTTAGCAATCTGCCGAGAACGTTTATGAGAGGAATTACTTAGGTATTTTCTCAATGATTGAACGGAAATCCTGCCAGGGTCAACATCAAACAGCCCTGACAGCAGGTCACTTCGGTAACTCCTTGTGGGTTACGCTTAGTGTGTTCGGTGACGTTCCATGTGCGTTCTACAGTCGCGGGGTGATCTCCAGCGGCTCACCTAATCGTTGGTGTACGTATGTATGTCAGTGTTAGCCCTCTCGGGGGCATCCGATTAGGAACGGCCTTGGTAAGGATTAGAAGGAGTCTTCACACTATGCTGTTGACGAATTCTAACTCCAAACCTGTAAGTGCCGGATGGTCTACAGTCGTAGGGTGATCTCGAACGACTCACCTAATCGTGGGGGTACTCCGGTATTCCTGTGTTAGCTCTTTCGGGGGCATCCGATTAGGAACGGCCATGGTGAGGGACAGAAGGAGTAACCACATCTTGAGGGTGAAAAATTCTGTTTCTCACTTGTAAGTGCCGGTTGTTTATTACTAACCATTTTCTTGCAGCGAACTTCACCACCAACACATGATTCCACATGCTCATACTTACGTCAAAGGCTTCCCTAAAAGTTCTTAGTTACACAAAGTCAAAGAAAGATCAAAGCTACTCAAAGTTAAAGAAAGATTCAACGTCAAAGGAATCTACAAAGTCTTATGGCAAAGATCTTACTTAATGAACGGGAATTACGCAAGTACAAATCACAAAGTTCAAAGACGTATGAGCATGTTGGAATGGCGTACCATCATTGGAGACGAAGGAGTGACCAAAGGCGGATTTCTACATCATATGCATCACTTCAACAACAAGGAACAAAGATTGATGAGCAAAGAATTTTTGGTCTAATCTAACCGATTTTGAGACGTCCAGAAGCTACAAAAGTTCAAAAGTAAAGAACAAGAAGATGACGTCGTGCAACCATTCACCATTGATGACCGACCCTTAGGGGGAGATTGTTAGGAACACGTTTCACGTTTACAAAGTGTCGGTCATTAGTTTGTAATAGGTTGCTATATTAGACTTATCATGTTTTACATTTAATCATTTAGTTATGAAAGTTTAAGATGTAATGTCACAACATGTGGAAGTCCAAGGGCCAATTATGTAATATTGTTAGAAGGGTCTAGTGTCCCATGGACTCCCTATATAAGAAGATGTAAACCCTCATTAAAGGGTGTTGGTTCTCTTTATGCATTATCAATTTCATTACATCATTCTTTAGAGTTCCTTCCATCTTCTTCTAGTCTCTTCTCTCTCATTCTTGAATCTATGGTTGAGTATGCTTAACATGGTGACCTAACAAAATTGTTCTCAACAGATTTTGATGGTTCATTGTTAAAGATTGCTTTTAGGTCCATGTTACTTAAATATTTAGATTCATTTTCTAGTTTAGAAAATTCTAAGATGAAAGTGTCAAAACAAAAGTGTTCGGTTTCAAGTTGTACCTTGTTTGTGGTTTTATCAACTTCATGACTACAAACCGGATAGTTGTCGTCATCTTCATCCGTGTCACTCCATGATTCGTAAACAAGTCCTCTTTGAGCTAGACACAAGTTTTCATCTTCACATATACCTTCATTAAAAACATTTAAACTGGTAGCACATGTATTAATTTCAACTAAATGTCTATCTATTAGTTTTTCTAAGACTAACAACTCATACGTAAGATCAAATTTATCATTTTTGTCTTGACATATTTCTTGATGAAAGTTTAATATATTTTTCCAAATATCATTAGCCGTTTGACAAAAATACACTCTTTCATATTCAATCATAGGTAAAGTTTTATAAATCATTATCTTAGCTTTAATGTTTTTATCAAATTTGAGATAATCATCTAGATTTTCAAAACTTGTTTTTGTTGGTTTAAAATCACCAATGGAAATAATGTGCCAAAGATCTTGATCAATTGATCTTACATAGTTTTCAAATTTACTTTTCCATTCAAGAAAGTTTTCTTTTTCAAATAGCAGTGGCCTTTGAATAGATTGCCCTTCTTTGAGATTTTCAAAATCCATGGATCGATTCAAGATTTAAAATACAATATATTTTAAAGATCTTGAGTAACATAGCTCTTGATGCCAATTGTGGAAAACTAGAAGGGGGTTGAATAGTTTACGGCTTTTTAACTTGTTAATCTTTGAAAAGCTTTACGTGTAACCAACAATTCTAACTAATTAACACTAATTAATATGCAAGTATAAAGAGAGAAACGATCAAACCACAACACGATTGTTTATCGTGGTTCGGCTACAAGGACTCTTTTTCCTTGCCCTACTCCACGCCCCGAGTTTCCAACTCGAGAGTTTCAAGCACTAGTCAACAAGCTCCTTTCACCGGTGGAGAAACCCTTACAATCGTCGCTTACACTTTATCCGGTACAAAGCTAAATACCGGGTCCTAGTTCAAGGTAGAACCACCCTAACGTCGCCTATTCACTATTTCCGACACTAAGCTAGATGTCGAGTTCTTTTACAAAGGTACAACCACTCCTATCACTTAATGTATTTTGAGGACTAAAATACTAACCGATCACTTCTTAACAAAATACAAATGAAGTATAAACTATATGAGTTTACACAATGGAAGTCTAACAAGTCTTGCAACGTTGAGTTGAAACTTGTAACTTCTCGGATGAACTTGTGAACTTCCTTTCTACATAAGAGAATCATGCAAGTAAGTTGCTACTGAGTTAGATGAGATAAATGAGAGTTTATATGCAAAGTATAACTAAAAGTGATGGGTGATTTCTTGCAAGTGGCTTGGTATTTATAGCCAACCAAACCAGCAGACTGGCGGATCCGGCAGAACCAAATCAAGGGTTCCGCCCTTGTAACCTGAGGGTTCCGCCAGGTCTGACAGTCAAAGACTACAAGAAATCTTTTCATATCAATCAATGTCAAATCATGTTTGTTCAAGTCAACACACAATAGATAGAGTGAGAAACCTTCAAAATGTATAAGAGATCTTATGGAAAGTCAATTACTAGATTTAGTAAGCTTTCCATAAATGCTTATGATGCATGCCATGATGTCATGTTATATATTCTATATTTAGAAATATAACAATGTTATGTTTAATATGTAAGTGTAGCAAATGAAATAAAGTCTAGTTTAAGCAAGACTTAAACTATAATCATGTTTTACTAAAAACTAAAGTTTACACTTTGTCGTTAACAAAACTTAGCAAAGATCGTAAAATATAAATAACGTTTTTAGGCGATATTTGTATTAACATATTCATTTAGTATAGTCAACTTATGCATATAAACCTTACATAGGTTTGTCCCATAACATTCTCATTTATCTCAGCATACTTATTCTAATATATTAACAAGGTTATATTCATGTTTTACAATTCTTTCAAGCGCACTACACATCACTTATGTCTTCTAGCGCAATCTATATCTCATTAGTCACTTCTACTCATCTCTCTTAACCATTTATTTACCAAAACATTTAACTTATCATGTTCTTAACTTATTTCACATGCCAACGTGTTCTTTCATCACTAGGTCATCTCATGATATGCATTCCAATGCATCTATCTCAACTCATACACTTCTAGGCATCATGCTCTCAAGCATCCCATATAAAGCTTAGACATATTATAAAGTACTACCATAGACTTAGCTTCACATAATCAATAGCACTTAACACTTAACACTTATCCAAAAAGTGTTTCAACATTCGTAATCAAAATCAAAACATATAATCAATGGATCATGTATCATAATGCACAATCAATCGATGTCTAAGCATCAACATTCTAGTTAACCGCAAACACTATTCTACCTAGGGCTGAGCAAACGGACCGGATGGACCGGACCGACCGACAAAACCGACCGGACCGGACCGACCACATTCGGTCCGGTCCTCGGTCTAAGCTTTTTGGCTAATTCGGTCCTCGGTCCGGTCCGGTCCGGTCCGGACCGACCAAAAACCCGAAAAAACTTGCCAAATCTTGCCTAATTGGACCGGACCGACCGAAGACCGACCGGACCGGACCGGACCGAGACCGGACCGACCACATTCGGTCCGGTCTCGGTCTATGGTTTTTCCGGTTCTCGGTCTTCGGTCCGGTCCGGTCTTGGTCGGTCCGGTCCGGTTTTTGGACCGTGATCACCCTTAATTCTACCTTATAACTAAGGTATCATAAAACTTTCAATTCACTTACTAACCCATCTCTAATACCACTTGACATTTCTACTCGCATTCCATCCCCATAATTCTATCATACATTCACATAATCGCAATACAATCACTAGAACCAACCGAGTTGCGCGGCCAACTAATCATTTAAACACTTCAAGTCCTCCACGGACTCATATCTCATACACATCAACACTATAAATCACATCTATTACTTATCAAACGAGACTTACTGACACCATCCGAGTTTACGGTGTTCTTGTTAATTACATATATATTGTCCACCACGGACTTACTTCACATACATATAAACACCTATAAAACATATACTATACTCATCATCATATGTTCGTACAACATATCGCATATCCATCTCATAACTAACAATCACCTTCCGCAATACTAACACTTACGTCCAACGCATCTAATAGTGGTTTAAGACTAGGAAACCTATAGTGGAAACCTAATTCGCTTAAACCGAAGCTCTGATACCAACCCGTGCCCGCATAGACCAAAAATTAAAACTTTAGCGCGAAAACGGCTTCACTTTAACGGACCCTTCGTTACTCTTTTAACAATTAACAAAAATCTATAACATTTCAGACTTTAAAACTAATTTTAAATGAAACTAGACTCAATTACCTTCGAATCGACGGGTGACGCGACCCGTGACGACTTACGATTTAAAAGATATGAATTTCCAAAAATGATCAAAAACTGAAAATCTCTTATTTATTTTCTGATGAGAGCATATGGCCATATGCTGAAATTCAATATGGCCATATGCTGGCCATATGCCCCTTTACAAAATCCCTGAAGCAACCATATGGCCATATGCTCAAATATGCATATGGTCATATACCCACTGCAGAAATTTCTACATAAAAATATACTTGTTCTATTTCCGGAAAACCAACTTCCGAGACTCAAAAATTAATGAAACTTTCAAGAAATCTTTAACATAACATAATACATTGTTTCCATAACCGTTCAACCCGTTTACAACCCAAAATGGGTATATTTTCACTTAATCTAAACGCCCCTTTAACTTTTAGTAATAACACTCAAAACACATTTTAACATACCAAAAGACTACCAACTTATTATACAACTCTTGGCACACAATATGACGCTTTTCTACCCATTANTTCTTACCAATCTTCTAATATCGCATAATCAAACCTTTATCCTTAGCCCAAGCCTTCGATAATAACATAAACCTACACAATGGTTAGACAACTAAACCATAAGCTTTCACTTAGTAAATAACCTGACATAAAACACATATCATACACATATTAGTACATAAGCATCATGATCACTTACTTTGCTTCAAAAACCATAACACTCAATTTACCACATAAACCTTCATCACATAAGCTATTACAAGTCTCGCTAGCAATTAGTCATTTGCTTCCTAGACTAGTTCATAACTAGTCACCACCTTCCTAACCTTCATCCATTACTCAATTCAAGTACTAAACTTTATCACAATCATAACACATATATGGATAACATACATATAACACATGTTTTAGGACAAGTTACTTACCTTAGTTTCAAAAGCTAAGCTACCATCCTAATACCACCACCATCATCATCATCACTAGTCATCATCATCATCATCCTTCATCATCATCAACATAAGCACTTAAAATATAAACAAATAACTATAACCATGGTTTGATACAACCATATCTCATCTCTAAACACATCTAATCATCATATAATCATATCTTGATTATATGATGATTAATCACATAAATCACTAACTCAAAGTAGCTTACTTACTTGGGAAAGACCATTGATAGGGCTTATCTTTAGATATGAGATCATTCACTAATCAAACTCTTCATCATCAAGCTAGATCTTCCCTCCTTTTTCTCTTGTAAAACCGAACCCCAAAACGTCCTGGAAAACTATGGAAATGTCTAGAGTTTGCGAGGATTTACTAGCTAGACACAAGTTCGGCCATTTGACACATTTAGTCCCTCAAGTCCCTTTCTTTCTACTTTGGCCATATTCCAACTTATAACACATTTAGTATATTAGCACTTAGGTCCTTAAAGTCCATTTCCTTTTATTTGTGCCACACCATACTTTCTATAGCCTTAGTACTTATTCTTTGACTATCGGGTTGACCATTGATGCTCGGGTTTTGCAACCTATGCACTTAGGTTTTACCTCTCAAGGGATCTTGAGAAGCTTACAACCCCCACCAGGCAGTGTACCTGACCGATGTAGTATAGAGAAGTGGCAAGTACCGGGGGATTGATCGTTCTCTCGGGGAATAGTGTCGTTAGGCTTGAAAAGCTACTCTAATTAGGTCTAAGAGTTGAGGGATGAATCTTTTTGTGTTTTGATGTTTTATGAAAGCAAGTAAAAATTTCGGTTTTGGAAGGAATGGGCGGAATTAGTTGCTAGCCAACTAACCCAAATATCTACTTTTGCAGAATTAAAATTAAATTAACATAGAACCACCCCATTTAAACTTGGTTGTGAAACTTATAAATGAGAAATATGTGTTACTTAGATTCTTACTTCCCTACATCTTTATATGTTAATTGGTTTGTGTGATTATGTGGAGACGCGTTGTATTTCCTTAAAACCATTCGTCAGGGCCGTGTACGATCTTCCCTAATCTATTAAGCTCCTACATTCACCTATGTCGAGCCGATATAAGTCCTAACATGGGATCATTAGAATTCGCTACATGCATATAAATACAACCAATAATCGTAGTACAATCCGATTCATGTTTCTTAAACGTTCAAGGAAAGTTGCCCGTAATAGAGGTTAGGCAGTTTTCTTAAGCCTAACATCGACTTAACCCAACCCACAAATAATCACAAGCAAAACCAACAACGTATAATCAATAGCTAGGTTTCATTAGATCTAAGCAAACACAATGAAAACCTAGCCTAGCATGTTAATTGAAAGACAAGCGTAAGATATAATCAAACAACACATAGACATATTGATTGATTTGGAAGAAGACTTATCTTTAATTAAACATCAAGGTTTCAAGGGTGAAAAACCCTCAAAAATACTGTAGAATACGAGCTAGGGTTTTTCCCAAAAGTTGCACACTAATGAATGAAAATTAGAAAAGTATATATAGATTTTACAAGCTGACGGCGTCACGTTCTAGTGCGTGACGCCGTCACCTCGCCGCCAAACTTATATTCGGATTACTCAGATTTACTTCTGACGCCGTCCCTCTTTAATCTTCTCAGGGCCGTCTCCTTTTGTCACAAAACGTGACGGCTTACATCCAATAACACGTGACGCCGTCACCCTTTAAAACTTCAAATCTTTCTGGGGCGTCTGGTGTAAAAATCATCCTTTGTTTGTCAAAGCGTGACGCCGTCACACTCTATAGCGTGATGCCGTCAGGTACTAATTCCAGCATATTTTGAGACTTTGTCGTTTTCTTCACTTTTATGCTCCAAAAACGTCCAAAATGCTTCATTTTCTAAAATTCCTTTCCAAAGTACCTAAAATGACAAAAGGAACGATTTAGGGCAATATTTGATCAAATAATTACGGATTAGGGCTTAAATGACCCTAGAGATGGGTCATAATTCATTTTAGAGGCCTCAACAAATGGCTTTCCAAACACTACTTGAGTTAAGCATGAATCAACTACCGGACGAATATCCTTAACAATCACGAAGTCGGTGACGTAAGTGAAATTTCCTACATAGACATATAGTCCCCTAACTCTACCTACAAAGTTGCTTATCCATCCCGTGCTAGGAAATGTCCTAAATCCTAGTTGCTTTTTCATTATTAGATTGTAGTGGGCTCTAGTCATGATGTTTATGGGAGACTTAAGATCTATGTAAGCTTTCCAAACATGCAAGTGACCTATGTTGCATGGTATATTGATGTTGGAGGGGTCACCTATTTTGATGATTGGGTTACCTAGGAAGTAAGGTGTCTCGGGGTCATCGAATAGATCTTTATGGTATGCACGTTCTTCCTTAGTGGGCAACCTATCGAAGTAGTCCTCTCCATCATCTACTTCTTCTACTTCCCTTTTCTTACTCTCCTCAACTTTCTTAACTTCCTCCTTATGTTCACTATCTATTTCATTTTCAGGGATTGGCTTAATAGTGACAACATTGACAAAATGGACATGTTTGGAGGATGAGGGGTCCTTGATTTGGGGTCCGCTATTTGTGTTCCTAGCGTCCTTATTTGATGATGGCACCCCTTGGTTGTTGAATGCTTTCAATAAGTTGTCTATCTTATTGGTCATCTCCGCTTGTTGTTGATTAAATTCGGATTCGAACTTAGCCATACGAGCTTCTTGAGATGCCATAAACTTAGACATCATTCCCTGGAGGTTATTGGTACTACCATAATTATTGGAGGGATTGTTATTGAAAGTACGGTTTGAGGATGAACCGTTGGGTTGGAAACGATTAGGTGGATTGGAAGAATTGTTTTGGGGCGTGTTTGGGTTTTGTTTCCACCTAAATTTTGGGTGATTTTTCCAAGATGGTTTGTAGGAATTACCGTAAGGGTTTGGCTCGGGTTTGAAAGTGTACCACTTCTCTCCCGCTCCGTCGGTACGCGAGGATGCGTAGTCCGCAAAAGCTTGTTCGGGGAGTTCCATGCAATATCGAGTGTCGTGGGGACCACTACAATATTCGCATGAGGAAGTGATTTTGTTCACTTGGCTTGAAGGCTTAGGAGCTTCGTAGGATTTCATTAGATACTTGACTTGGTCCTCAAGTTCCATGATCCTACGGTCTGAAGTGCTTGAACTATTCGAAGGCAAAGATATTGCCTTGACCGTTTTATTCAAATCACGGGGATCATTCCAACTTTCGTTTTCATAGAGAGCAAGATCTTCTAGGAGTTCCCATGATTGTTCCGCACTTAGATCACGTAGCTTGCCACCGGCCGCTTGGTCAATGGTTTGCTTCGTGGGGATATTGATATGGTCATAGAAAATTTGGACTTGGAGCCAAAGGTCTATGCCATGGTGAGGGACTTTTTGGAGTAAGTCCTTGAATCGAGTCCATGCCTCGTAGAGGGTTTCGCCTTGACGTTGTTGGAACGCCAAGATGTCATTCCTTAGCTTTGTGGTTCTTCCCGGTGGGAAAAATTGAGCAAGGAAGCGAGTGGTGAGATCATCCCAAGAGGTGATGGATCCTGCGGGTAGACGTTCTAGCCATTGACTAGCTTGGTCTCGCAGAGAGAATTGGAAGAGACGTAATCGGGTAGTCTCTCGAGTGTCAACATCAAGGTATATGGAATCTACGATCTTAAGAAAGTCCTTGAGGTGTTGATTTGGATCTTCGGAACGAAGTCCATGGAATGCACATCCGCTTTGCACCAACCGGATGGTGTCGGATCGCAAGGGAGACACATTGGATCCTTGAGTGAGCTCAATGGTGTTTCGATAGCCTTGATGGCTAGGACGGGAGTATTCTCCTAAAGTACGGGCTCTAGGAGGTTGGTTTGGTTGAGGTGGGTTGTTTGGTTGAGGTGGGTTGTTTGGTTGAGGTGGGTTGATGGGATCAAGGATGTTACCACCTTCCATGATGTCGGATGGTAATGGTTACGAACAAAAACACGAAGAAAAAGATAGACTAAAGAAAACCTAGAAAAATATAAATAAAAATAAAAATCTCACTAGAAAGGATTCTAATGAGTAGACCTAAGTAAAAATAAAATTTTCAACCTAAACAATAACTATTCCCCGGCAGCGGCGCCAAAAACTTGATGCGTGGGTTTTGCTACCTATGCACTTAGGTTTTACCTCTCAAGGGATCTTGAGAAGCTTACAACCCCCACCAGGCAGTGTACCTGACCGATGCAGTATAGTGAAGTGGCAAGTACCGGGGGATTGATCATTCTCTCGAGGAATAGTGCCGTTAGGCTTGAAAAGCTACTCTAATTAGGTCTAAGGGTTGAGGGATGATTCTTTTTGTGTTTTTATTTTTTATGAAAGCAAGTAAAAATATCAGTTTTGGAAGGAATGGGCGGAATTGGTTGCTAGCCAACTAACCCAAATATCTACTTTTGCAAATAAAATTAAATAACAAGAAAATTAAATTGGTTGTGAAACTTATAAATGAGAAATATGTGTTTACTTAGATTTCCTTACTCTCTAGCTATCTTTTATATGTTAATTGGTTTGTTGTGATTATGTGGATGACGGGTTGTATTCCTTTAAACCATTCGTAGGGCCGTGTACGATCTTCCCTAACTCTATAAGCTCCTACTTCACTCCTATGTCGAGCCGATATAAGCTCCTAACATGGGATCATTAGAATTCGCTCATGCATTAAATCATCACTAGTCATCATCATCATCATCCTTCATCATCATCAACATAAGCACTTAAAATATAAACAAATAACTATAACCATGGTTTGATACAACCATATCTCATCTCTAAACACATCTAATCATCATATAATCATATCTTGATTATATGATGATTAATCACATAAATCACTAACTCAAAGTAGCTTACTTACTTGGGAAAGACCATTGATAGGGCTTATCTTTAGATATGAGATCATTCACTAATCAAACTCTTCATCATCAAGCTAGATCTTCCCTCCTTTTTCTCTTGTAAAACCGAACCCCAAAACGTCCTGGAAAACTATGGAAATGTCTAGAGTTTGCGAGGATTTACTAGCTAGACACAAGTTCGGCCATTTGACACATTTAGTCCCTCAAGTCCCTTTCTTTCTACTTTGGCCATATTCCAACTTATAACACATTTAGTATATTAGCACTTAGGTCCTTAAAGTCCATTTCCTTTTATTTGTGCCACACCATACTTTCTATAGCCTTAGTACTTATTCTTTGACTATCGGGTTGACCATTGATGCTCGGGTTTTGCAACCTATGCACTTAGGTTTTACCTCTCAAGGGATCTTGAGAAGCTTACAACCCCCACCAGGCAGTGTACCTGACCGATGTAGTATAGAGAAGTGGCAAGTACCGGGGGATTGATCGTTCTCTCGGGGAATAGTGTCGTTAGGCTTGAAAAGCTACTCTAATTAGGTCTAAGAGTTGAGGGATGATTCTTTTTGTGTTTTGATGTTTTATGAAAGCAAGTAAAAATTTCGGTTTTGGAAGGAATGGGCTTATTGAGATAGTTGATTTTACTATCTTGCCCCTCTTTGTATTTTTTGGCTTCATCTAAGCCATTGGATGGAAGGTGAATGGATGGTTGGGATTTAATTATATGTTCTTTAGATAGTAGTTGTTTTGCAAGGATCTCACCTCATACATTGTGTTAGTGTCTGGTTGATAGAATCCGAATGCTTTTTCTTTTTAATGGGAATGAGTTTGACTCCCAATACAAGTGTTTTTTTTATTGGATACTAGTTATAATACTCGTTCACGCACAGGGTTTTGAGATTAGGTTTTTAACTTGTATCCATACTGAATATGTCTTAACATGCATTAATACCGAAGCATTTAGTTTAATTAGAATCCTCTTTGTAAGTATTTTGAAAGAAACCATGTGAATCAAAATGATAAAAAGTTAACTAACATGTGTAAAAGAAGTCATCGTTTTCCATGTAACGTTAAAACTCATTGTTGGTCACTTGTTCTAACCTTTTCCATGTTGAGCCCATGATCAATGTGTTTGCATTCGTTGAGTATAGAAAGAGTTGTGAAATAAAAATGTAGATGTGTAATTATACTTTGTACCAATACATTCATAGATGTTTTCTTGCTTTCAGATATATAAAGTACCGGATGTCACTTTTGTGCATTACATCTTTTTGGTTGCTTTTTAGCGTGTGGTTAGCTAAAATATACAATATCTATTCCAATCCTCTCCATCATATTTGCGACAATTGTGGGTGTTAATCACTGTTGCTTTTTTATTTCATTGTAAACAATTGAAGATTAATGTACCTACAGAATGCATAACATAATTTTTTGAAATAATTTCATCATAATTTAGAATAATTAGCATTATGGTTTGTCTTAAAATGCTACCAGATAGCACATGATATTATAGATGGAGCTAACTTATTTCAGGATAAGTAAAAATATCAAAAAGAGCACACACTACATACCATACCCCTTGTAAAAATATCAAAAAGAGCCCACACTACATACCATACCCCTTGTAAGATAATCCACGAGCCATTTTTTGTCGGCAACTTGTAGCACCATTTTCTACTATAATCAATACCTACTGTTGAGAAAGGGTACTAATTCAAAGAGTATTCAATCGATTGTTTATGTTGAGAAAGGGCATAGATACGTTTTTGTTATGTTTATGAGAGCCGCTTGAATGTTACTTCTCGACCATCTTCCAACACACCGTAAAATACCCAAGTTACAGTTTACAATGTTGGCAAGACCAAAATGCTTTATAAAAGATAAACAAAAAAACTTTGTTAATAAAAAAGTAAGTGGTTCAATACGGCACATCTCAGAAAGTACGTGATTCACTTATGACATTTACCCAATAACAAAATTCACAGCATAAAGAATGCAAAAGATTTCTAGAACGGAGACCATTAACTACTCGTAATCTTCATCAAACTACAATGAACACAAAAGGCTAATAGATCGTATCTTCACTCAACTATAAAGAAAATTCAATACATGACATCACAATTTCTTGCACGTACTGAAATAGAAAGGTCTGTAATACCACAAAAAAAAAAAAAAAAAAAAAAAAAGCCCGCATACAACCACATATCCAAAACTTACCCATCAACTATAGAAACGATTGCAAAGAATATAAAATTACATAAATATGCACTAACCTTAATGACTTTATGATACTATAGAAGCAAGATGCTTCGACATCACAATCTAGTGGCATCTCCAATCGATTGCAGCCTGATTCAAACTACATCTAAATTATAGAATTTTAGAAGAAAAAATAAATAAATAAATAAATAAATAAATAAATAAATAAAAGAACACACGCGCGTCAAGAGGCTCACTTGGACCATGTTAGCACAAATATGCTAGCCCTTTAACCATGTAATACCTTCCTGGTCTCTATTGCGCGGCCAACAACTCGTGTCGCGGCTGCCAAAACACAAACTTCCAACCCTTAGCCATTCATTGCATATCTAATTAGTGAGGTGTTATGATTGCTTATAAAATTATTTACACCTTTTGAAGTAAGTAATGCACCATATAGAAAACAGTATACAATCCATAAAGCAACAACCTTTAACATAACATATGAACACCCAATAATTCAAATCAACATATGATATCCAATAAGAATACACCACTAAATATATGTTACAATGAAGCAAAACGCCAATCAGCTGTTAAAAATGACAATGAATAACACGTAAATTTAATGAAAAGGTGATTAATTAAAAACCCTGAAAATATACCTTTTACGTTTTTACCCATTCATATGAGTCTCCTACACTAAACTAATTGTGTCGTAATTTTGTTTGATTCATTGATCATTCATCCGTGTATTTGATGAATATTGTAGAAACAACTGAATAATTTAAGGAACTATAGAAAAATCAGAAGCATTAAATAATTATAACTGAAAAAATTAAATTAGAGATGATACAAAAATCTTACCGAATTGGATTGATCGTTGTTAGGAGTCGATATTGTTAGAAGTGAAAGTTCTTATGGATGAATTAATTGTGTGTTTTGTGGTTGTAGCATGTTTAATACTCAGCCGGATGATTAATTATTTTTCTTCACATTCGACCCTTAAGTTTTCAAAATCACGTCCGTATTTTTGTAAGTTTTTTTGTTTCGTTTTATACACATATACTTTTGTGTACTTTTTTTTCTCTGGATTTTATAAATCCGTTTTTTAAGATCATGGCCAAATAAAGAAATACGTAAGGTTTTCTTATATAAAAATCTTTAAAAAAATAATAATAATTAAGTTATTACTTAACAAGGAATGAATTGATTTTTTTGAAATGAAAAAAATCCCCACTTGAGGTTTTGTTTTATGATATAAAATATTGGTTTATAACAATCGAAATTGGCATTTCTACGACGCAATATGCCACTCATTTCAAAGTTTGATGCATTTTCTAACATGTTTAAAAAATCTGAAAGCGTTATTCATGTTTTTTCGTTCTACTTTTTTGTATCCAAGTTTCTTCACATATTTCAAAGTTTGATGCATTTTGNTATACAATCCATAAAGCAACAACCTTTAACATAACATATGAACACCCAATAATTCAAATCAACATATGATATCCAATAAGAATACACCACTAAATATATGTTACAATGAAGCAAAACGCCAATCAGCTGTTAAAAATGACAATGAATAACACGTAAATTTAATGAAAAGGTGATTAATTAAAAACCCTGAAAATATACCTTTTACGTTTTTACCCATTCATATGAGTCTCCTACACTAAACTAATTGTGTCGTAATTTTGTTTGATTCATTGATCATTCATCCGTGTATTTGATGAATATTGTAGAAACAACTGAATAATTTAAGGAACTATAGAAAAATCAGAAGCATTAAATAATTATAACTGAAAAAATTAAATTAGAGATGATACAAAAATCTTACCGAATTGGATTGATCGTTGTTAGGAGTCGATATTGTTAGAAGTGAAAGTTCTTATGGATGAATTAATTGTGTGTTTTGTGGTTGTAGCATGTTTAATACTCAGCCGGATGATTAATTATTTTTCTTCACATTCGACCCTTAAGTTTTCAAAATCACGTCCGTATTTTTGTAAGTTTTTTTGTTTCGTTTTATACACATATACTTTTGTGTACTTTTTTTTCTCTGGATTTTATAAATCCGTTTTTTAAGATCATGGCCAAATAAAGAAATACGTAAGGTTTTCTTATATAAAAATCTTTAAAAAAATAATAATAATTAAGTTATTACTTAACAAGGAATGAATTGATTTTTTTGAAATGAAAAAAATCCCCACTTGAGGTTTTGTTTTATGATATAAAATATTGGTTTATAACAATCGAAATTGGCATTTCTACGACGCAATATGCCACTCATTTCAAAGTTTGATGCATTTTCTAACATGTTTAAAAAATCTGAAAGCGTTATTCATGTTTTTTCGTTCTACTTTTTTGTATCCAAGTTTCTTCACATATTTCAAAGTTTGATGCATTTTGTGACATATTTAAAAAATCTGAAAGCGTTACTCATGTTTTTTCGTTCTATTTTTGTGTACTTCCTCACATATTTAACATTTTATTTAATAGCCAATACACTCAAAACTTCATTCTTCTATATCCCGTTGCACACAACACCATTCTTACCAAAAATTGCACCATCTACAATGCCGTCTTATTCCGATCAAGATGACACCAGTCTCGTCCTTTTTCTTGCACAATGAATCTCGACCAAAACGACGGCGAAGAAAATGTAATCCAGTCGCTAAGTGAGGGACACGCGATTTTAAAGCGGGACCTCGTTTACCCACAACGGTTCCTCAACCTCGAATTTTTGCGGAGCAAATGCGAATTTTAAAGAAGACGTCGTGAGCCCAAATGCATTTGGCAAGACGGGTATCACTTTTCCATAAAAAAAGTTATAAAATATACTCCTTGAAAAAAGTACACAATGTATTTCTTATAAAAATGTATTCATTATAGACTGTCGTTTAAAAGAAATATACACCATGTCATTGTAATTGATCATATCTCACCACATAAAATATAAACCAATCAAATTTTCATTTTTTTCTTAAAGGTTTAAAACAAATTCAAAGAAACCGTGATGATTCCGATGAACATTATATGTGTCCCTTACTTTCTACATAAGTTTCGCATCCATGCTTATATTCAACAAATTCTGTTGGTTATTGTAGCTGAACAAAATAGCTTATTTTGATAATCCATAATGTGGAAAATACACCAGATTAAATCGTGAATGATTTATAAGCGAAAATAAAATTAAATAATACATAGTACGATGAACATCTTTGTAAATGTTCCTTCTTTAGGAAGACAAAATCAATTACTAAGCAGCTTTACAACTAAAGAATTCCCACTTGAATTACAACTAAAGAAGTCCTACTTGGATAACATCTTCACTAATCCCTGCATAATACAAATATTAAGCATTCATTACACATCTGGCCCCATTATCGATGACTTTTATTTAGGCTTTTGGCGAGGACTTTTCCTCGTTAAAGACTTTTGGCGATGACATGACCTCATCAAAGAGTCCTCGCCTATACCTCCTCAATAAGTCCTTTGGCAACGACGGAATTTGACATTTAGCGACAACCATGTGGGACCCACAAAATTCTCGATCAAAGTTTGCCATCTTTGGCCCACATGACCTTTGAGGAGGACATGTCCTCGCCAAAGCCAAACCCCAATTAAACCAATTAATTAATTAATTAATTTTTAAATCAATAACTAAAAATTTGCAACCTAGATTGGCTGGGCCCACCAGAGTTTTGGTGAGGATGTGCCATCGCCAAAACCTCAACCATTAAAAGGTTATTATAGGCATTGACGATGACATGTCTTCGCCAATACCATCTACAGACTTTTGTAGCATATTGCAACATTCTACACATTTTTTAGATATTTTTTCAGAAAAAATCTATCTGTAATGACCCTAAAAGAGAACCTGTAATGACTCAAAAATAACATACCAATTCGCTAAACCATTTATTCAATACTAGCAGGGTACCTGTACGTTGCAGCGGCGGGTACCATGCAAAATAGTATTCAGCGAAAATTTCTTTTAATTCTATATCTTACGATACAATAGACATACGGATGACGACAATTTTAGTTTTGAATAATTTTATGCAATAACAATATTTTCCATATAAACCTGTAGATTATCCACGTGATGTTGTGACAGTACTGAGTTGGTAGCTGGTATATNTCGCTAAACCATTTATTCAATACTAGCAGGGTACCTGTACGTTGCAGCGGCGGGTACCATGCAAAATAGTATTCAGCGAAAATTTCTTTTAATTCTATATCTTACGATACAATAGACATACGGATGACGACAATTTTAGTTTTGAATAATTTTATGCAATAACAATATTTTCCATATAAACCTGTAGATTATCCACGTGATGTTGTGACAGTACTGAGTTGGTAGCTGGTATATTGTAAAGGTATGATGTTAAAGTAGCTGACATTGGCCTGTATTCGCTAGTTATCATTAAATAATAATACCATAGCGAAATTTAAAAATCACTTATATTATACTAAGAAAACTTAATAGTTCTTTAAAAAAAATGTTTGTTATATTTGTCCCACATAGATGGATGTTATAAGTAAAAGAGTACTTATAAAGATAAAGAAAAACTAAATATTCAAGAAGTCATGTGAGTTACTTTAAATAGTATAATTTTTAATATACAAATATATGTAATAAATATAAAATATATAATTAGCACTTAGCACTTAGCACTTAGCACTTAGCAAAGTTTTTAGTTTTTACGGCAAGTTTTCAAAAAAAAAAAAANAAAAAAAAAAAAAAAAAAAATCTAAGAGGTGTATATGTTAGTTCTCGAGGCACTCTTGCGATTTAATGATAATTTTTGAACATTGTAATTTAGTATGTATTTTGAAACTCTATTGATTTAATAATATCATTTTCGGACGACTTTTATGGGATAGTTGAACCGGTGGTGACTCCGGTTCCTGGTTGAACCTGTTGGTCCGGTCCGTGTTTTAAAACCCTATGTAAATTGTATGAAACTTTGTGTGTTTTATTAGTTTGTATAATATGTATAATAACAAGTATTTTTGATATTAGGGGTAGTTTAAAAATAGCATTAATTAGGTAATTATTGTTATAAACGTTTTTTTTTCTTTTATCAAATTACTTTGTATTTATTTTTTAAAAACATGTCTCCAAAAAGTGCTCGAAAGTGTTGCAACCAATGCTATTATAGATGTACTTATTAAAATTTGCCATTATAAGCAATTGTTGAATATTAATTTTTTAAGCCTTCCATTTTAGGAATGTCCTAAATACTATATAATGTATTATAGGTATGTGCAAATGTGTATAATCATGTAAATAAACAATTAGCACTTTGCACCTTTGCATCATTTTCTTTGAAAAAATCGTCCGATTTTTATAAAACAAGGTTTTTAGTTTTTACGGTAAGTTTTATTAAAAAAAATATTCTAAATGGTGTATATGTTGGTTCTGGAGGCACTCTTGCGATTTAATAATAATTTTTTAACATTGTAATTTAGTATGCATTTTGAAACTCTATTGATTTAATAATATCTTTTTCGGATGACTTTTATGGGCTAGCTAGCCGAGCCGGTGGTGACTCCGGTTCCTGGTTGAACTCGTTGGTCCGGTCCGTTTTTTAAAACCATATGTAAATTGTATGAAACTTTGTGTGTTTTATTAGTTTGTACAATATCTATAATAACAAGTATTTTTCATATTATGGGTATTTTAAAAATAACATTAATTAGATAATTATTGTTATAGACGTTCTTTTTCTATTATTAAATTACGTTGTATTTATTTTTTATTTTTTTAAAACATGTCTGCAAGTGTTGAATCTTAATTTTTTAAGCCTTCCATTTTAGGAATGTCCCAAATGCTTTATAATGTAGTATAGATAAAGTCGCTAAAATGTGTCCATACACATAAATATTCGCTAAACATACCAATTCGCCAAAACAGAACCTGAAATTTTTAACTAAACCATTTGGCGGGAAAAAATCGAGGGAAACAATCAACCAAAAATTGTGGGAAAATGAAATTGGGTAAACCTTTTGACGAGGACATGTCCTCACCAAAGGGTTTAGTTGAAATTTTGCTCCATTTTCTTCCCCCATCAAAGTCTAAAAATGAGTTTTTTTTTTTGTCGTTTAGCGGGTTTTAGCGTGGACATGGGTGTCCTCGCCAAAACCCCTATCGCCTAGATCCTCGCTAAAATCCATGTCGCCCGTCCCACACTAAACAAAATAGCAATTCAAGTGTAAAAACATTTAGAAAGAGGTTTATTCCTTTTATGTATCTTAGGTTTCCTGTTTGTCGCACCCCCAAAATGTCGCAGCGAAATGGTAACCGAGGGTGTGACTTCATAGCACAAAGTTACCAGGTACAAAGAACGACCCCTATATGAGCCGTTTTAAAAAGATACATCATTTGATTCGTTAAAACATCATAAGGTTTTCAATATAAGGTTCTCAAGTTTCACAACAACATAAAAATAGTTTTTGAAAGTATAATCAAATAATAAAAGTCCATGCTAAAAAATCTTTGTGAATGTAACTGCCAACGGCGACTCTATGAATGGACTCCATGTATAACAAACCAAGCAACTTACGAAGTTGTGAAATACATGCTAAAATGTCAACATAAAGTTAGTGAGTCCATAGGTTTAAGTAAATATAAATGTCAAGTGCAGATCAAAAGATTTTAGTGTATGACTATTATAACAAATACAATGTTACAAAGAATGTATTACTATTGCCCTAGCTCATGAACCCGAAGCCTTAATGTTTTCTAGTTCTGGTGCCCCAGTAAGTGTTCCTTTTCGTGATCACTCGAGTCTCTCAAATGATTATGCGTCCGTTTGACATACCAGACAAGTAGGGCAACTACCCGGACGAGGGTTTCAACCCAATAAATCTATTCACAACATTCAGACTTATTACGCAATTAATGGTTCATGATAATGGGGACTTAATGGAAAGTTGTGTAACTCAGGCAATACGTAAATGTTTTTAAGCACTTGTGTCCGTATGTAAAAACAAGCAATGTAATAAGTAAACGAGCATGTATTCTCACCCCAAAGTATTTCAAAATGAGTAGAAACATGTAAAAGTGAGGCTATGAAACTCACCTCAAGAATCAAAGTGTTCGGAAAAATGTAACGTAGAACAACAACCGGGAAATCCTAAACGCGACCTAGAATAATAATAAGTCGTTTAAGGGAAAACGCAACATGTACTAAATGCATATAAGTTTTATGAAGTTTTATCACCCTTATATACTTGCAGCGAGGTTTTAAAAAGTTACGTAAGTCGATCGTTTAAGAAATATATTCAAAACACATTTTTATTACTTTATAAACCCTAATAATAAGTCTTATTAACTTTAAATTTTTATAGTCTTCATTTGAGCGTAACTAATTCGTTTTAAGTCCGTTTTTCTTTGTTAAACTCTCTAAACGAAGGTGAACGTGTCAAATTTCATTATTTCAAAGTCCCAGTTCTTGAAAACGTGTTTTAGTTATAGATTTGTACTTAAACTTTTCAAGACCTACTGTTACAATATTTTAGAAAAGTTCCACTTAATCGGGTTATTTCGCACTTGTTTTCTAAAGAAGAAACTTGTTTTAAAATCCTAGGTTCATCGTTTTCGAGTCTACTTTCCAAATATGTAAGCCTCTCGCCTCGGTTCCTCACCAATTATTTTATAAAGTCAAAAACGTACAAGGGTGTCAAAGCTGTTAAAATTCAGAATATATGACCTATCTTTCTAGGGCCGCATCTCCTTCGTTATTTATCGTCACGACTCGATTCAACTCTCTATGGAAAGCCTAAGTGTCCCCTATAGTAACTATTCACATCATTTTTACTCACCTAGGCCTTAGGGTGGTCGTTTTCTCAAATTACAAACGGTACTCAGATTTGTGTTGGTATTGACTAACATTTTCGTGTGATTTATTAAATACTAAATCAACTCCAAAAATTATTTAAAAAAAAATCAGGGAACAACCAAAGACATATATATAAGTTCACAAAAATTGGAAAGGTCCATAAAAATGTGTAAGATGAGTTTTTATGTCGAAACATACAGCTGTGCTTTTGGGACAGAAACTCGTTCTCAAAACTTAACTTTTATCAATTTCCTCAACACCACAAGCATATATAAGTTATAATATGAACATGGCATGTAATATTAATGTAAATATGAGTTTATAAATGAGCTTAGATGCTTAATTGATGTTTGTGAATGATTTGTGTCAAAGAACCCAATGAACCAAAACCCAAAAATCAAGAACCAAAACCCTAAGGCTTCTTCCAATGCTCTGACCTAAAATTTTTTTCCAAACCAAAAATGATCTTAAGAGGCCCTTAGAGCTACTGAAATGTTTGAGAGAAAGTGAGAGTGAATGTGGTTTTTGTGTGTGCAAGAATAAGCTTGTGAACGCTTGTTTATATAGGAAATATTTTGGTTATAGGACAAGCAAAGTACATAGATGGCATGGTTAATGTTTTAACTAATTGAGAAACTCTTGGAAGGTTGTTGTGGTGGCCATGGGTGGCGACACCCATGTAAGAAGGTGGGGGGGGGGGGTTTGTTGGCTTATTAGTTGACATATGAATCTAAGTACTAGTATTTGGCTTATTGATGCACATGGTTTTGGTATATTTGGCCTATGGCCGCTTTTGGTAGAGGGGAGGTGATATGCGTGGGTTTTGCAACCTTTGCACTTAGGTTTACCTCTCAAGGGATCTTGAGAAGCTTACAACACCCACTAGGCAGTGTACTTGACCGATGTAGTATAGTGAAGTGGCAAGTACCGGGGGATTGATCGTTCTCTCGGGGAATAGTGTCGTTAGGCTTGAAAAGCTACTCTAATTAGGTCAAAGGATTGAGGGATAATTCTTTTTGTATTTTTGTATTTTTGTATTTTATGGAAAGCAAGTAAAAATCTCGGTTTATGGAAGAGTGGGCGGAATTAGTTGCTAGTCAACTAACCCAAATAACTACTTTTGCAAATAAAATAAAATAACAAGAAAATTAAAGTGGTTGCGAAACTTATATGAGAGATATATGTGCTTACTTAGATTTCCTTACTCCCTAGCTATCTTTTATATGTTAATTGGTTTGTTGTAATTGTGTGGATCACGGGTTGTATTCCTTTAAACCATTCGTAGGGCCGTGTACGATCTTCCCTAACTCTATAAGCTCCTACTTCACTCCTATGTCGAGCCGACTTAAAGCTCCTAACATGGGATCATTAGAATTCGCTCATGCATTAAATACAACCAAATAATCGTAGTACACATCCGATTCATGTTTCTTAAGACGTTCAAGCAAGTTGCCGTATAGGAGGTTAGCCAGTTTTCTTAAGCCTAACATCGATTTCACCCGCCCACAATAATCACAAACAAACCAACAACATATAATCAATAGCTAGGTTTCATTAGATCTAAGCAAACACAATAAAAACCTAGCCTAGCATGTTAATTGAAAGACAAGCGTAAGATATAATCAAACAACACATAGACATATTGATTGATTTGAAAGAAGACTTATCTTTAATTAAACATCAAGGTTTCAAGGGTGAAAAACCCTTAAAAATACTGTAGAATACGAGCTAGGTTTTTTCCCAAAAGTTGCACACTAATGAATGAAAATTAGAAAAGTATATATAGATTTTACAAGCTGACGGCGTCACGTTCTAGTGCGTGACGCCGTCACCTCGCCGCCAAACTTATATTCGGATTACTCAGATTTACTTCTGACGCCGTCCCTCTTTAATCTTCTCTGGGCCGTCTCCCTTTGTCACAAAACGTGACGGTCTACATCCAATAACACGTGACACCGTCACCCTTTAAAACTTCAAATCCTTCTGGGGCGTTTGGTGTAAAAATCGTCCTTCGTTTGTCAAAGCGTGACACCGTCACACTCTATAGCGTGACACCGTCACACTCTATAGCGTGACGCCGTCAGGTACTAATTCCAGCATATTTTGAGACTTTGTCGTTTTTTTCACTTTTTTGCTCCAAAAACGTCCAAAATGCTTCCTTTTCCAAAATTCCTTTCCAAAGTACCTAAAATGACAAACGGAACGATTTAGGGCAATATTTGATCAAATAATTACGGATTAGGGCTTAAATGACCCCCTAAAAGCGGTACACTTTTCGCTTCATCAACCATTATGCAACATTCGTTGACTAACCAATCGCGTAAGGCTCTTAGTCCATTTCATCTAGGGTGGGGTCCAAGTACCCGGGAAACGGGTCTAACATAGTAAACTGTGTTCACTGTTTCAACTAAAGAATGTATATTAGGATGTTGAAAAGCAAGAAAGCCACACACCTGCGATGTAGAAGTTCCAATGAGAGAAGGCTTAAGACCATTATATATTCCACCAACCCCCTATGTGCGTCAAACCTGTTCAAAACACATGAACCATCAGTTTAGGAGGATCCTGAAATAATCATACACAAATAATATGCGGCAAGATTAGTATTAATTAATTTTTTTATACAACAATCCTTGATATATGCATAGAATCAGGTGATATTAGTTAAGAAGCATTGAATCATCTTAATTTCTTGTATTACTACAAATAATGAAATAAATATAACATGTTTCATGTAGATACTGCAAAGGCGGCAACATAGATTCCGGCTGCTCATTTGGGAAGGAAAAAAAAGGATGTTACGAATTTAAAAAAAAAAAGAAAAAAAAGAAAAAAGGTAATCGTAAACACCACGTTATTAGCTGCACTCATAAAAAAGGAGTGCATAACGAAAGAATATAAAATACAGGTAATCACAAACACTCCTTGTTACTTGGTGCCTATGCAGAAAAGTAGAAGAAATATGTATTACCAAACACCCCTTTATTGCATGTACTTAATTCAGCTAAAAAATAAGTGAAGCAGATAAGCATAAAATATAAGTATATAATACATCATACCAAACAATAAATCCTACCAAATGACCATTCTTAACAAAACTTTGAAATCTCGCGAGCAGGTGATTGCTAATGATTTCAACCCCATTTAAACTTTATGTTGTTCACTTACTTTATTTAAGGCCAACAACTACAACTATTGTATGTAGAACTTGAAATATTAACGAGCGTATGAAATTAATTATAGAACTTAAAATATTAATAGTTAGATCAAATAAATGGTTGTAAGTAAAAATAAGAGTAATGATATATCTCCTATAGTTTCTTCTTAAAGAAGAGTCGAGTTATATTAAGTACCAAACTTTTCTTACATACCAAGGGACTCATCCCCACCATTCATCTAAAAAAGAAATCAATGGTTGAGATTAAAAGCATTTTAATATTTCACTCATTTTTTATAATTTAAATATATCTTAAACCGTTAATCGTTAAGCGAAAATAATTACACCATCGCGACGAGCATTTAATTATCTTTCTACAGACGGGCACTTTGATATACTTTCGAAAAAATAAAATTTCGTTTTTTTTCACTATTTTTTCGTGGCCGAAAATATCACATGTGATATGTCACATGTGATATTATATCACATGTGATATTACATATCACATGTGATATATCACATGTGATATTGACATATCACATGTGTTATATAATATCACATGTGATATGTGATATGTAATATCACATGTGATATGTACCGTTCAAAAAAAAAAAAAAAAATCACATGTGATATGTAATATCACATGTGATTTTTTCGGCCACGAAAAAAAACGTGAAAAAAATGAAAATTTTTTTTTTGTCGAAAATATATCAAAGTGCCTATCTATAGAAAAATAATTAAATGCTCGTTTTAATGGTATATTTTTTTTCGCTTAACGATTAACGGTTTGAAAGATATTAATATTTGAAAAAAAAGGATGAAAGTTGGTTTTTAAAATTGTTGGGATTAATCTAATCCATTAGATCAAATAAAGATTGAGGGAAGATGGAGGGTGGAGATTAGTCCCTTTGTATGTAAGAAAAGTTTCGTCCTTAAATAATCTTAAATCCTTAAAGAATCCTTCCAACTATAAGATAAAAACACTTGGAAAAATCAATATATGTGATAAGGAAAAAGAATGAGTGAATTACACATGTCAATGTTTTATGAAATTAGAAGGAAATATATGAGGAAATATCATTTTTCTTGAATGTTTTGAAAATGAATGGTTATGATTAAAAGCTATAGATTTTTTAAAAAATGAGTGGCCGTCATGAATTAAAAATTAATATTATATTAATTTAATTTCTTTTAAAAGATAAGTGTAGTAGATTAAATGTACTATAAAAGAATATGGATAAAAATACAAACTAAACAAAAAATAAAGAGAAATCATAAAAGTAAATGCACCTGATATGAAACGCTGGATGGATTGAGTGTGACCTAAGATGGCAGAATATGTTCTTCAAGTCTCACAGCCACCCCCTCTGCAGCCATAGGTGTTACACCATGTGCCCGCTTTGACTAAAAATTAAAACTTTAACGCGGAAACGACCCAACTATAACGGATATTCTGTTACTCTTTTGGCCATTGACAAAATTCTATAAACTTTCAAACCTTGAAGCCATTTTTAAATGAAACTAGACTCAATTACCTTCGAAACACCGGGTGGCACGACCCGTGGCGACTTACGGTTTAAAAGATATGAAATTCCAAAAATCGACGAAAATTGAAAAACTGACCATATGGCCATATGAAATATTCTCATATGGCCGTATGGTCATCTCAGAAACTTACCAAGACACTGACAAGAGCATACAGCCATATGATATATCTCATATGGCCGTATGGTCTCTGCAGAAATTTTAGACTAAGCTATATTATGCAATAATTCCGGAAAACCAACTTCTATAACTCAACATAACACTAAAACTTCCATAAATCTTTAATATAATATAATAAATCATTTCCATAACCATTTGACCCCTCGAACCCCAAAATGGGTAAAAATAGGCACTAATCCAAACACCCCTTTTAAACATAACAAAGACACTTTAACCATAGCAATAACATACCATTTGACAACTAAGACATTTTAACGACCCTAACATGAACCTTGACACTCGGCGACATACATAAAAACCATTAAAAGATCAACGGGGGTACAACATTGACATTGAGCTCGGTATTCTACCTAAGCTCCTAATACATACAACCTTTTAACCTTTCGCACATCCAATCCATAATCCAAGCCATAGCATTTCCAAATAATCTACAAAACATTGGTTAACTAAAATGTAAGCGAAATGCTTAGTAAGTAACTAGATTAACATATCGTTAATACGATAATCCATATATATTCATTACGAACACTTAAACTATTTAATACATAAGGCCATAATCACGTTTAACACATAAACATCACAAAATATACCTTAGCCATTCCATAATCATGTTCTAACACTTGAGACAACTAACTAAGCAAGTCTCCTATCAATTCCATACTCACTAATCCAAGTCCATCAACTATAACATTCATAATCATAATCACATAATATGCAAATGATGCGCGTGATGTGTCGTTGCGGTTTAGCAGTTTAATGCCTACTCAAGTTTTACATTTATATTTAGCCGACTTATCAATAATACACACACTTAACGAGCAGTGTACCCGGTCAGTTTGTATATAATGGTAAGCAGAGTGTCGATCACTAAGAGTGGAACTTATTATCTAATTATCCTGATCAGTATTTTAATATCTAAGTTAGCTTTACAGTCTAATCTAATGATAGGGGGTTCAGCCTGAGAGACTGCCACGGTTTGGTTATCTAATTAAACAGTAAATACTAATGAGAACAAATCAGCGAATAGCATACACGTACACAGATAGATAGTAGAGAAAATAAGAAGACCTGTCCTGATAATTAAGATAGCTTGTCACTTGTTTTATTGCTAGTTTTATATGAAGTGTATAAAATTAATCCGTACTCGTTGGCTATTATATTGGCGAGTAAACCCTTAATGATTACTTATGAATATCCTACTCATCCAAAGACATTGGAGTGAGTAGGCGAGGAAGGAGTATGGCGGCTCAGCAGTGTTCAGTTAGACAGAGAGGTAATTAATGCACTAATATAAGGAAACCAAAGACATCAAACATATAAACTTTAATCGATGGGAAAGCAATTTTAAGGCGGGCATTTGATTATTGCGTACTCACAAACTACCGGCCATCAATCCTGATGGATTCAAAGCTTACTATTACAATAAAACAAAACTACTTAATGAATTAAATACATGCAGGACCTTCTTACAGCTCTAAGATCTTCGTTTGGGGTGTGTCTTGTGTTGCTTGTTCCTCTGAATTCGTCTCCTTACGGTTATGGTGCACACAAAATTCGTCTAGGTCTTGGAGTATTTATAGTTTCTGTCTGAGGGTTCGATGCGGCGCATGTAATGATGAGATGCGGCGCATTGACTTAACTTCACGTGGGGTCCAAGCTTATTATATTCTGGAATATTCGTACACCGCCTTTAGATGCGGCGTAACTTGAATCTTTATGCGGCGCATGTCCTTCAGTTGTCTTGGATTGTTTCTGGTGAAGTCTTGATAGTGATACGCCGTATGTCAATTGTGTGATGCGGCGTATCTGGAGTAGAACGAGCTTGATCTTCTTCTTTGACCAAAGTTTCATATGCGGCGCATGGTATAATTCCATGCGGCGCATTCTTCAAAGTCAGGCAATGGTCTTCGAATTCATCTAAGTATGATATTGCGGCGTATCTGTTGAGTGAGATACGGCGCATCTTCTGGGTTTCAGTAGACTTTTGACATCTTGCTCATTTTGCTCCATAATTAGTCCAAAATCGCCAAGTTTCACCTTTTACCTGTTTTTACCTGAGAATCACTAAAGTAAACATTAAAGCACCGATTCTCATACATAATAAAGTAAAACAAGTTAAATAAATAGGATAAATGATGATAATAAAATGTACTTATTTGAGTTCATCAAATATCCCCCCACTTGAACTTTACTTGTCCCCAAGTAAACCTTAGATTTAATCTTATGAAAATGTATCCTAAAAGGTATTAGGATTTGTTTTTAATAGTTAAGCACGTATTCGTTTTATCATAATCACACAACCAACCACTTAACGAAGTAGAAACAAAATAATTTTTCAATATAAAACAATTCTAAATCGTTTAGTTGCTAGTTGTGACGAATATTCTATCATAAGCTTGACAAGTATACGCATCTCCCCCACTAAAGCCAAGGAGTAACAAGTCTAAAGCGGTAAAATGGGTTAGTTGGTTAAGGGTTGATCATCCTTTTTAATCTCTATCGATCTCATATTCCAGAAAAGGCGACAAAATCACGAATACATGATCGAATCCACGACCACGATACTCGCAATTGCTCAATTCCTTAACTCGAATAGGCTAAAGATAGGACCAAGTAATCTTCACCAATAATATTATATCAAAAAGGGCGACAAAATCATAAATACATAGCCGAATCCACGACTACGATACTTAAGATTGCTCAAATCCCTAATCTCAATAAATCAAAGGTTCGGATGAAGAATGATATAGGGTATGGATAATATTTGGGATATAAATTGGTGTAAAATAAAAATAAACAAAACAAATAGATTAAAATCCTAAGTGTGGTTAATTACTTTCCCAACCATCCCATGAATAAGACTCATATCATTGAATAACTCACGCTTTTGACTCATGTAACTCACGCTTTAGGTAGACACGAATTATACTCAATAAAATCTTAAACAAAGAATAAACCTTAGTTGGCGTTCCCATAACGGCCAACTCCCATTCAATCCATAAATATAATACAACAACAAATAGTGGAGATATATTCCACTTAATATAAAACTTTACATAAGTTGGTTAATACAAACTTCCAATTTCCTTTTCTTTCTTTTTCTTTTCTATTTTTTCGATTTTTTTTAACTGTGTAAAATTTCACAACTTTTTCTATCACGATTTTTCCGGATAATTTTTCCATACTTTTCATAACTTTCAGAAATAACTGTAATAGTGAAAGTAGTAAACACACGAAAAATAAACTAAAAATATACAATATGTACTTTCACTCCAATTGCATTGTGCAATTTCCCGACCTAACCAAAGATAATGAATTACGCACGCGAACACAGGTAATGTAAGGAAACACACTTTGCCTAAAGTAACTAACCACGGATTTCAATCTACAGGGTAGGCTAAGGTGTAAGGGTGTAACGAAACATTTTAACAAAGGTGTAAGAAACGAAAGGAATGGCTCTGAGGGTTTTTCTAGGGGTATCTTACTCTAAAAATGAGAGTAACAAAAGGGTTTATACGGGGGTTAACTAACCGGTGTAGCTAGTTAATATCACAAAACATATAAAGGCTTTTTGGGTGTAATCCTAGAATTTTACCATGTTAGACAAGTCACTCCAATTATATCGATAATACTCATTATGGTGGTCTCGAGTAGTATACAAGCCAAGTTCTAAAGTTTACAAGTCACCAGCACACTAAAGTTTTTGATTTTAGGCAAAAATAATGTTATGTGTGCGGCTATGTAATTTATACTTAAACAAAAACATGCAAAATTTTATTTTAAATTATGATATATTAAGCGCATTTTAAGCATATTTTGAAAAAGTTTGGACAAGTAAGTGTTCTAATTCTCCATCCCCTCACTTAAGTTAAACAACGTCCTCGTTGTTTGTTTTAAAGGTTTAAAAACTGGAAAATAAAAGAATTAGAATAGAAAAACTTCCCTGATATTTGCTCGGAATGATCCTCCATTATGCGTTTACGAGCAAAGATCATATTTCTTGTGGATTAGAACGTTTAAGCTTCATGAATGATGTATCCACAATAAGTGCAGGAATCTATAATACCACCTAGACTTTTACACACCTGAGTTAAGAAGGTTCAACTTGCATAATACATTAGTAGTTAGTGAAAATAAAACCTAAAAAATAAAAATAAAAATCATCAGGTCAGTCGATACGCCGCATCCTTTGGAAAAAGATGCGCCGTATCGAGCCTGGAATTAATACGAATCAGAATAAAAGATGTGTCGCATCCTTAAACAGGGATGCGCCGAATTAAATAAACTGACAGAATGTTTTAAAGAAAAATAAAAATGCAGAAAAATAAAATAAGATATGACCAGTGCAGATGATACGCCGCATTCCATAGTGGAGATGCGCCGCATCTTCTGCAGGTCTGACAGACTCGACTCAAAACAGAAAACAGATAAAAATTTTCGGGTTGTCTCCCGGTCAGCACTTGTCTTTAATCCAGAGTCTTTAAGTTAGACTCACGTTCAGCTCCTATTTTCCATCATCGATTCCCAAATGCCACTTCATGATGTATTTGCCCATAAGTTCATTTCGTATATATTCGGGTCCCAATTTCAGCACTCGTTTGTAGAATCCCTTCATCTTTTGGTATGGGTAAAAGATCCCATTCTGTTTGTCCTTGTCATCTACATAAACAAATGGTGAGAATTTATAGCAATATTTGTTAGTGGCATGTTTAAAACTTGGGTGAGCGCGAGGCATCACGAAAGTGACGATATCGCTTCCGCTTTGAAAAGTGATTCTTCCTTCAAATCGCTTAGCATTAATAGTGATCTCTTTACAAAATTGCTTGCCAACAATCACATCACCCATCTCTTTATCACGATAAGCATCCATGTTTTCAACAACTGCAAAGTCAGTGACAATAACAAATCTTCCAACGAAAATAGGCACTTTCATAAAAGCTCCAACCACATTCTTCCCTTCATAATCTACCTTCGTTTTCATCATAGAATTATAAAAGGTTTTGACATTACGTTTATTGGCAAAATAGGGAAGAAATTGGCGCAAACTTGTTTGTATCCTATCATGCAAGGAAATTGTAAATTATAAGCGCAATCAACATGGATCTTTCTACCATAGTCACAAAAACTAGGATATCCCTCAAATTCATTATCATCTCTAGTATTTATAACATTTACACTAGGGTTATCCATAATTTCAGTTTTATTGGGTTCATCATCTTCCATAAATCTATCATTAAACACTAATGGGGTTTCAAGATCGTTTAACTCAATATAATCTCCATCATAGTATTCAAGTGATTTGTTACGCACTAAGATTTCTCCCATAAACCTAGCTTCTAGGTCGAGGTCTATATCATCTCTTAATCCTAGCATAAAAACTTCCCTAATTATGCTTTTAACCGGATTTTCACATTTATAGACTAGTTTGTTATTCTCAATCTTTAATGATATTTTTCTTTTAAACACATTAATCTTAGCATGGGCAGTAGACAAGAAAGGTCTTCCGAGGATCAAAGGAATCTTAGCATCCTCGGGCATATCTAGTATTATAAAGTCTACAGGGAATACAAACTTCTCGATCCTAACTAGCACATTTTCAGCAATCCCCCTAGGTGGTTTTACCGTTTGATCAGCATATTCAATAAGCAGCTTAGTTGGTGTTAATTTTCCTAGGCCTAGGGTAGTGAATGTTTTAAAGGGCATAACACTAACACTAGCTCCTAAGTCGGCTAATGCATTATTGAAAGACATATTATTAATTGAACAAGGTAAAGTAAAACTCCCTGGATCCTTTTCTTTCTGAGGCAAGGCACGTAGATCGGTTGCAGGGTTCTCTTCTTTCATTGTAGCCTTGATCTCATCTTCAATCCTTGACTTCTCCTTGAGGAGTCTTCTAACGCTGATTGAAGAGTTAAAGAAATATTGGGGCTTCAAAACATCACCATTCTTCAATCTTCCAGGAAAAGGTATGTTAGGCATGACTTCTTCAGTAGTGGTAATCGCTTTGACATGATCTCTTGGATTAATTTCAGTTGAGCCAGGTAGACTTCATTATCCCCTTTCTTGAAGCACCTTACCCATTTGACCTAGTTGTTGTTCCAATACTTTGATCGAAGCTTCTTGGTTTCGTGTCATAGGATCCGTTGAGGCTCGGATTTCTTTGATCATAGCAGTGTTTTCTTCATGTCTTTTAGCAGCATCGGCGATGATTTGCTTTAGAGTGTCATCTAAAGTCTGCCTTCTCTCTTGATATGAGGGATTCCCATTACACTTCTGATAAAATCCCGGAGCAGCTTCCCTAAACTTCCCTGAAGGTTGGAATGGTTGTTCAAATTGTGTGTAGTATGCTTCTTCAAAAGTCTCACTTTCATTCCTTGCAGGGCAATCCTTAGTGTAGCGAGGTCCTTCGCATTTTTCACATCCAACTTGGGCAACATACACTTTCTCATCTCTTTTCTTCATATCTCTACTAATTTTGTCCAATTGACTTGAATTGCAGCATACCTGTCAAAATTAGTGTTGCTCTTAGTTCTAGTAGAGGTCCCATCGTGCCATTTTTGAGAATGATCAGCAGCTTCTTGGATGGCTTTTCTAGCATTGGCTGCACTCATTTGTGGCACAGCTCCCTTAGCATCCAAGATTTGCCTAGTGGGCACGTCCAAACCTTGATAAAATAGTATTATCTCCTGCATTTTGGTTAGATAGTGTTGAGGACATCTTGCCAGTAGATCTTTGAAGCGTTCCCAAGCCTGATAGAGAGTTTCATCGGGCTCTTGCTTGTAACTGTTGATGGCCTCCATCTTTTTAGTAGTCTTAGCAGGTGGACAATATCTTTTCAGGAATTTGCTCTTCAGATCTTCCCATGTTGTGATTGAACTGGCAGGTTCATTCTTTAGCCACTTATTAGTAGCTCCTTTAAGTGAAAGTGGGAAGATTCGAAGCATAATCTGGTTAATAGAAACTCCATCTGTACTAAACAGATCTGCTATCTCGAGGACTTTATCTATGTGTTCATTAGCATCTTCATCATCTGTCCCACTGAAAGCATTTTCTCTTAGCTTCTTGAGAAATTGACCCTTCAATTCAAACTTTGACTTGTCATCAAACTTTGGTCTAGCAACTCCTGAATTGTAGTCAGTGCGGGTTTTGTTCATGTATTCCTCCATAGTAGTGTTTTCCATCATTGTTTCTATTTCTTCTTCCTCCTCTTGTTCAGAAAAATATTCAAGCTCGAATAAACTTGAAACTTCAACGCTTTTTGTGCTGAAAAGCTTTCTTAGTGAATGTAGAGTTCGTTCAGGATCTTTGAAAGGTGTAACTAAGTTCTTAGTTGAACTTCTGGTCATGCACTTCCTGAAATCATCACAAAAGCATCAGTAGGGTATGTTCAAGAAAGTATAATGTCAGAAAATTAACAACGAAATAGGAATATGAAAAATAAAAGTTGTTGATATCTGCAGACGATGCGCCTTATCCTTGAAAAAGGATACGCCGTATCTTATTACGTTAAAATTAAATCAGACTTTTATTTTTGAAAATAGATACGCCGCTTTTAAATTAGAATGCACCGTACCTGTCAGTTATCAAAAATCAATTATATTTATAAAAATTAAATGCGCCGTATTAGCAGAAGCTAATGCGCCGTATTTTCTTTACGATTCAAAATACAAGATTTTTGATTTAGTAGATGCGCCGTATCGATAAAAATCGATGCGTCGCTTCTGTTTAATAATTCGAAAACTGTTTTTAGTTTTAAATATTAAATACGCCGTATCTGTTAAAACAGATGCGTCGTATGGCGTTAGGGTTTCGAAAAATTCTTTATTAAAAACAGAATACGCCGTATCTTGGGGAAAGATACGTCGCACTCGAGTTATTAAACGCGTTGTATTTTATAAAATTAAAACGCAATACGCCGCATCCGATAAACAGATGCGCCGTATCGTTTGTATCTGCACAGTACAACGTCAGTAGGTAAAATAAAATAAAAATAAAATAAAATAAAAAGAAAATTACAGAAAATTAAACACACAAAAACAGTAAATATGCAAATTATACAATGAATGCAAATTATCAAATATACAACAAGTTAGGGGTTAGTGTCTAAAAACCTAATAAAAAGAAAAAAAAAACTAATTAAACACTCCCCGACAACGGCGCCAAAAAACTTGATGCGCGTGATGTGTCGTTGCGGTTTAGCAGTTTAATGCCTACTCAAGTTTTACATTTATATTTAGCTGACTTATCAATAACACACACACACTTAACGAGCAGTGTACCCGGTCAGTTTGTATATAATGGTAAGTAGAGTGTCGATCACTAAGAGTGGATCGTATTATCTAATTATCCTGATCAGTATTTTAATATCTAAGTTAGCTTTACAGTCTAATCTAATGATAGGGGGTTCAGCCTGAGAGACTGCCATGGTTTGGTTATCTAATTAAACAGTAAATACTAATGAGAACAAATCAGCGAATAGCATACATGTACACAGATAGATAGTAGAGACAATAAGAAGACCTGTCCTGATAATTAAGATAGCTTGTCACTTGTTTTATTGCTAATTTTATATGAAGTGTATAAAATTAATCCGTACTCGTTGGCTATTATATCGACGAGTAAACCCTTAATGATTACTTATGAATATCCTACTCATCCAAAGACATCGGAGTGAGTAGGCGAGGAAGGAGTATGGTGGCTCAGCAGTGCTCAGCTAGACACAGAGGTAATCAATGCACTAATATAAGGAAACCAAAGACATCAAACATATAAACTTTAATCGATGGGAAAGCAATTTTAAGGCGGGCATTTGATTATTGCGTACTCACAAACTACCGGCCATCAATCCTGATGGATTCAAAGCTTACTATTACAATAAAACAAAACTACTTAATGAATTAAATACATGCAGGACCTTCTTACAGCTCTAAGATCTTCGTTTGGGGTGTGTCTTGTGTTGCTTGTTCGTCTGAATTCGTCTCCTTAGGGTTATGGTGCACACAAAATTCGTCTAGGTCTTGGGGTATTTATAGTTTCTGTCTGAGGGTTCGATGCGGCGCATGTAATGATGAGATGCGGCGCATTGACTTAACTTCGCGTGGGGTCCAAGCTTATTATATTCTGGAATATTCGTACACCGCCTTTAGATGCGGCGTAACTTGAATCTTTATGCGGCGCATGTCCTTCAGTTGTCTTGGTTGTTTCTGGTGAAGTCTTGATACGCCGTATGTCAATTGTGTGATGCGGCATATCTGGAGTAGAACGAGCTTGATCTTCTTCTTTGACCAGAGTTTCATATGCGGCGCATGGTAGAATTCCATGCGACGCATTCTTCAAAGTCAGGCAATGGTCTTCGAATTCATCTAAGTATGATATTGCGGCGTATCTGTTGAGTGAGATACGGCGCATCTTCTGGATTTCAGTAGACTTTTGACATCTTGTTCGTTTTGCTTCGTAATTTGTCCAAAATTGCCAAGTTTCACCTTTTACCTATTTTTACCCGAGAATCACTAAAGTAAACATTAAAGCACCGATTCTCTTACATAATAAAGTAAAACAAGTTAAATAAATAGGATAAATGATGATAATAAAATGTACTTATTTGAGTTCCTCAAAATCCCCCCACTTGAACTTTACTTGTCCTCAAGTAAACCTTAGATTTAATCTTATGAAAATGTATCCTAAAAGGTATTAGGAATTGTTTTTAATAATTAAGCACGTATTCGTTTTATCACAATCACACAACCAACCACTTAACGAAGTAGAAACAAAATAAGTTTTCAATATAAAACAATACTAAATCGTTTAGTTGCTAGTTGTGACAAATATTCTATCATAAGCTTGACAAGTATACGCATCTCCCCCACTAAAGCCAAGGAGTAACAAGTCTAAAGCTGTAAAAAGGGTTAGTTGGTTAAAGGTTGAGCATCCTTTTTAATCTCTATCGATCTCATATTCCAGAAAAGGCGACAAAACTACGAATACATGATCGAATCCACGACCACGATACTCGCAATTGCTCAATTCCTTAACTCGAATAGGCTAAAGATAGGACCAAGTAATCTTTACCAATAATATTATATCAAAAAGGGCGACAAAATCATAAATACATAATCGAATCCACGACTACGATATTTAAGATTGCTCAAATCCCTAATCTCAAATAAATCAAAGGTTTGGATGAAGAATGATATAGGGTATGGATTATATTTGGGATATAAATTGGTGTAAAATAAAAAATAAACAAAACAAATAGATTAAAATCCTAAGTGTGGTTAATTACTTTCCCAACAATCCCATGAATAAGACTCATATCATTGAATAACTCACGCTTTTGACTCATGTAACTCACGCTTTAGGTAGACACGAATTATACTCAATAAAATCTTAAACAAAGAATAACCTTAGTTGGCGTTCCCGTAACGGCCAATTCCCATTCAATCCATATAGTATACAACAACAAATAGTGGTGATATCTCCCACTTTACAAAACTTTACATAAGTTGGTTAAAACAAACTTCCAACTTCTTCTCTTTCTTTTTCTCTTCTATTTTTTTGAATTTTTTTTACTGTGTAAAATTTCACAACTTTTTCTATCACGATTTTTCCGGATAATTTTTCCATACTATTCATAACTTTCAGAAATAACTGTAATAGTGAAAGTAGTAAACACACGAAAAATAAACTAAAAATATACAATATGTACTTTCACTCAAATTGCATTGTGTAATTTCCCGACCTAACCAAAGATAATGAATTACGCACGCGAACACAGGTAATGTAAGGAAACACATTTTGCCTAAAGTAACTAACCACGGATTTCAATCTACAGGGTAGGCTAAGGTGTAAGGGTGTAACGAAACATTTTAATAAAGGTGTAAGAAATGAAAGGAATGGCTCTGAGGGTTTTTCTAGGGGCATCTTACTCAAAAAGTGAGAGTAAACAAAAGGGTTTATACGGGGGTTAACTAAACAATGTAGTTAGTTAATATCTGTTGGGTTATAAAGTCAAAGTACTGCTGAAGATCAAAGTACTGCTCTCATAAAGAAAGTTAAAGTGCTGCTTAACGAAGAAAGTCAAACGAAGAAAGTCAAAGTGCTGCTCATCAAAAGGACTGCTATGATAAAGGACTATAATGCAAAACGTTTAAAGATTATTATGTAATTCTAGAATGTTCTTTAGATTAGAATTAGTTTACTTGTCGTTCAACTATTGTAAACCGACTAGGGTTTTCCTTATGCCTATAAAAGGATCCCTAGGTTGGCATTAAAGATATACGATTTTAGAGATACATGCAAGTTCGATATTAGAGTTATTAGGGTTGTTTGTGAATCTGTGTATGTAAGCAGGTTCAAAGGTTTTAATATAATCAAAGTTCTTTGTTAATTTTTCTTAGCTTTGTTGAAGTAGATTCCGCATACTTAACAAAGTACATCAGTGTTTCATTGTTAATAGTTTAGGATTTATCCAGATTATTAAACCCTTACAAGCTACAAAGTTAGTTTGGTCAGAGTATATCGATCCAACAAGTGGTATCAGAGCTTGTGTGGAGACTCTGATTAAGAAGAACCCTTTAAACCGACTTTACAACAAACCCTAAACAATGACGACTGAAGTTACACCAATCCCATCCATCACCTCACTCAGGATTCCAATCATCAATAAGGGAGAATATGATCTCTGGAGCATGAAGATGAGGCAGTACATTGCAATTACAGACCATGCTATATGGGATGTGATTGTCAATGGTAATGTTGTTCTTGAAGAACCTGAAGCAGTTCCTGGACAACCTGAACCACCTAAACCTACCTTACCAGCAGCTACAAAGAGGAATCAAAACAAGGCTCTCAACATACTGTTGTCTGCTATTCCTGATGGTCACCTACTCAAGTTTCATGATGCTAAGGATGCAAAGCAATTATGGGCTGCTATCAAGACAAGTTTGGAGGTAATGATGCTTCAAAGAAGATGCATAGGAACTTATTGAAGCAACAGTTTGAAACCTTCACTGTTGGTGAAAGAGAAGGTCTTGATGCTTCATATGATAGATTTCAAAATCTTCTCAGCATGCTAGAGTTATATGGTGCTGAAGTCTCTGTTGAAGATGCAAACTTAAAGTTCTTAAGAAGTTTGCCATCTGTATGGCATGTGGTTGCTACTATGATCAGAGGACAACCTGGTTTGGATTCTATGGACTTTGATGATCTCTACAACAACTTAAAGGTGTATGAGCATGAGATGAATGGTCAAATCAATTCCAAGTCTCATAACATTGCTTTTGTGTCTTCTGAAAATAGAAGCAGTACTTCCACCAAAAGTACTGCTTATCCTGTTCAAAGTACTGTTAGTCCTCAACAGAACCCTTGCACAACAATGATCACCACCTCTTCATCACCACCAAACAACACCAACTGTGATGATGTTGTATGTTCCTTCTTTGCTCAACAAGCTACTTTACCTGTTACCCATCAAGAAGAGTTGATGCAAATTGATGAAGATGCTTTGGAAGAAATTGACATCAGATGGCAAGTTGCCATGATTACTGCAAGGATCAAGAAGTTCATTAACAAAACAGGCAGAGGTATTGATTTCAAAGACAAGCAGGGTATAGCTTTTGACAAATCAAAGATTGAATGCTTTAATTGTCTTAAGCCTGGACACTTTGCAAGGGAATGCAAGTTTGCTAAATATCAGGCAAACAAAACTATTGAGCAACCCAAGGTTGAAAGAAAAGAAGTTCCAATTACTGACTCAAAACCAACAGCCTTGGTGGCTCAAGAAACTCTCTCAGAGATTGATTGGGGCAATGAATTTGATGATGAACCAGTCACCTACTGTAATGTTGCATTGGAAGATTGGAGTACAGCCTTTGATGAAGAACCAGGATTTGCTGCTTTGGAATCCATAGATGGTCTTGGAAGCTTTGATTGGAGCATGGAGAATGAAGAAGAACCTGTTCAGTTTGCTATAGTAGCTACTTCACCAAGTTCATCCACTATCTCTAAGGTATGCTCTAAGTGTAGTAATTTTTACCAAAAGTTACTTAAAAATATGAGACTGAAAGAGATAACTGTAGAAAGGCTAGGTCTGAGGTAGCTGGCTATCAATTGACTTTAGAGTCAATGGAAGCCAAGATAATCACTCATGAACATAATGAAATGGCTTGGGCTGAAAAATATGGACAACAAGACTATAAATTAAAATTGAGTGAATGGAAGTTAGGATGTAAAGTCTCTGAAATAGAAAAACTTACTAAAGAAAGGGTTGATTTGTTAGTAAAACTTGCTAGTTGGAAAGAATCTGGTCTTTCACATGTTAGTTTTGTAGAAAAACAAAGAAGAGCACATGTTAAAACTGGACTAGGTTATGATAGTTTAGAAGATAGTCCCACTAGTGATAAAGAACAACTTAATTCAAAGGTAAATCCATCTAGTGATGAAGAATTCATTAGCTTGGATGCAAACACATCTAGTGATGAGGAAAAAATTAATCAAACACCTCCTGAATTTAAGAAGAATAAGGGCTATAATACAGTTCCCCCACCCACTGGTATCTATCAACCACCTAGGACAGATGTTTCTTGTTTTGGAGTAGATAATCTAGAATTTAGGAAAAAGCTTACTAGTCAAACAAATTCTAGTCCATCTAATTCTGAGTCCTTAAAAGACACAGTTGAGATTCCTAGGGTTGAGAACAAAAAGAGTCATGCTAATGGTTCAGGGAATGTTTATAATACTCATAATTTTTCTAAAGATTTTTCGAAACAAGCAGTGTCTTCAAACTCTTCTCAAGGCACTGTTAATCCAACAGTACCTTCAAGAAGTCATTTTCAAACTACTGCTACTTTTAGAAAATCTTTTTCACCAAAGATTCAAGCAAGTTTTGGTTATAGAACTCAAGGAAGGGGATTTGGGAATATGGATAGAAAGTTATGTTATGTATGTTACAGTCCTCATCATTTGATTATGGAGTGTGACTATCACTCAGACTACTTGAGTAAATTTCCTAAGACCAAATCTGTCAATTATAAGTCAAAAGATAACAAACCAGCTTGGACTTACTCAAATAGGGTTAACCATAGTAATTTCTCAAAAGACTATAGGTACCCTCACCAGAAAAGATCTTTTTCAAAACCATCAGTACCTTCAGGCAACACTTTTCAAGGTACTGATAAGTCAAAAGCAGTATCTTCTCAACGTACTGCTAGGTTTTCACCCACTCAAGGTATTTCTAATGTACGACCAAAGAGATCCAATTACTATCAATCTAGAAGGCCTTACACCTCTATTAGAGTACCTAGATCAAAGAAATCAAAACAAAGTGTTAAAACCAAATGGGTTAAGAAGGAAAGTGCTGATGGGGAACACCCAGTACTTTCACCACGTAAGGGTGAAAAAGAGATTTTTGTTAAAACAAAGAGTTTTGTTGAAAAAGAGATTTTGGTTAAAAAGGAGATTTTTGATGGAAAGGAAAGTGTTGTTGAACAACCAACACAGATTTTGGGACCACAGACTATAATTCTTGACCATGTTTTCAAAAACAGTGGAGATTACATACACAAAGAATTCAAGTATGTCACTCCACAAGGGGAACACAAGTCAGTAATGGCTTGGGTTCCTAAAAGAAACTAATCTTTTTCATCATTTGTGCAGGGAAACCCAGAGGAGGAGCTTCAAGATCATCTTATTATTGATAGTGGTTGCTCTAGCAGTATGACAGGAGACCAGGAGATTTTGTCAGATTTTAGGTCATATTTTGGAGGAAGAGTTGCTTTTGGAAATGATCCAGATGGAGGAAGAATTACTGGCAAAGGAACCATCAAGACAGGATGCATTGATTTTGAGAATGTTAGATATGTGAAGGAGCTCAAGTTCAACCTTTTGTCAGTTTCTCAGATTTGTGACAAGAAGTATCCTGTGTTATTCACTGACACAGAATGTTTGATTCTTTCTCCTGAGTTCAAGTTTGTTGATGATCACTTGGTAACACTGAGAATACCAAGAATTAATGATGTGTACTGTTTAGATCTGAAGAATATCAATTCTTCAGGCAGAGCAACTTGTTTAGTGGCAAAGGCAACACTTGAAGAGGCACATCTATGGCATAGAAGATTAGGTCATGTGAACTTCAAGAATATCAACAAGTTGGCTAAAGGAAATTTAGTTAGAGGTTTACCTTCTAAAACATTCAAGACTGATCATTCATGCTTGACTTGCAAGAAGGGTAAACAACATAAAGCTTCATGCAAGAAGCTTGAGGAGAGAACTATTAGAGAGCCTTTGGAATTGTTGCACATGGATTTGTTTGGGCCTGTTTCTGTTGAGAGCCTAAACAAGAAAAAATACTGCTTAGTTGTAACAGATGATTGCAGTGGATTTAGTTGGGTCTTTTTCTTAGGATTTAAGGATGAAACTTTTGATGCTATTCATGATCTTATAATAGCTCTTGAAAATCAGTTAAGACTCAAAGTCAGATCCATTAGATGTGATAATGGGACTGAATTCAAAAACAAGCTTATGGATGATTTTTGTGCCAACAAAGGAATCAAGAGGGAATTTATCATTGCTAGAACTCCTCAGCAGAATGGTGTTACAGAAAGGAAGAACAGAACCTTGATTGAAGCAGCAAGGACAATGCTTGCAGATTCTCTACTACCTATTCAATTTTGGGCTGAAGCTGTGAGTGCTGCTTGTTACGTTTTGAATAGAGTATCTATCACCAAACCCTAGATGAAGACACCCTATGAGTTGCTTATGGGCAGGAAACCAAATATTCGTTTTATGAAACCTTTTGGCTGTCCTCTTACTATTCTAAACACCATTGATAATTTGGAGAAATTTGATGGCAAGTCAGATGAAGGCTACCTATTGGGTTACTGTACCAATAGTAAAGGTTTTAGAGTGTATAACATGGTTACAAGAGAGCTGCAATTGACAAGACTTTGTTTATCAAAAGAGACAAAAAGGATATCATGCTTGTTCAAGTTTATGTGGATGATATTATTTTTGGAACTACAAAACAGTCTATGGTGAAAGAATTTGAGCAGCTTATGAAACATGAGTTTCAAATGAGTTCCATGGGTGAACTAACTTTCTTTTTGGGGCTTCAAGTTAAACAATCAAGTACTGGAATTTTCATTAGTCAAGATAAGTATGTCACTGACATTCTTAAGAAGTTCAACCTAAGTGCTATGAAGCCAGTTACCACACCCATTAAAGCCTCAAACTCATTAGGAAAGGATGATGATGGAGCACCTGTGGATGTCAAGCTTTACAGATCCATTATTGGTTGTCTTATGTACTTAACTGCATCTAGACCTGACATTATGTTTGCCGTATGCTTATGTGCAAGATATCAGGTCACTCCTAAGGTCTCTCATATGAATGTAGTCAAGAGGATTTTCAGTTATCTCAAGCATCAACCTAAGTTAGGGTTATGGTATCCTAAGGATTCACCTTTTCACTTGGAAGCTTTTTCAGATAGTGATTATGCAGGTGATAATTATGATAGAAGATCAACCACTGGAGGATGCCAATATCTTGGGAGAAGTCTTGTTTCATGGCAATGTAAGAAACAAACTATTGCAGCATCCTCATCCACAGAAGCAGAATATGTTGCTGCTGCAAGCTGTTGTGGACAAGTACTTTGGATGCAGAATCAACTCTTGGATTATGGATTCAATTTCAAGAATNTTATGCAGGTGATAATTATGATAGAAGATCAACCACTGGAGGATGCCAATATCTTGGGAGAAGTCTTGTTTCATGGCAATGTAAGAAACAAACTATTGCAGCATCCTCATCCACAGAAGCAGAATATGTTGCTGCTGCAAGCTGTTGTGGACAAGTACTTTGGATGCAGAATCAACTCTTGGATTATGGATTCAATTTCAAGAATACTCCTATCAACATTGATAATGAGAGTACAAGTTGTATTGTGAAGAATCCTATCAATCATTCCAAGACCAAGCATATTCAGATTAGGCATCATTTTATTCGTGATTGTTATGAGCATAGGCTCATTAATGTTGTCAAGGTTCACACAGATGACAATGTAGCTGATCTACTTACCAAAGGATTTGATGTTTCAAGATTCAAACATTTGGTGGTAAGTATTGGAATGATTAATTATTAAGCTATGTTTTAGGGAAGGACTTCCTTTAGTCCTATGCATTGTTTGAGGGGAGGCAATACAATGCTATTGATGTTGTGTCTATTTGTGGTAAAGATAATGGGAAAGTACTGCTTACAATTCTAGCTGAAAGTACTACTTTGGAGAAAGTACTGCTTTGAAGGGTACTGCTGACGTGTAAAGTACTGCTACATGGAAAAGTACTGTTCTAACGGTCAAAAATACGGGGTAATGGTAAAATACTTCGTTATGGAAGGGATACATGCCAAAATAACGGTATACGCATTAAATGTGATTTGATTTTTTATATCTTATCCATATATAACTAACCCTACCGCCTTTTACTCTCACTTTTCTACTTACCCATTCATTCACACTTACACCACCACTTTAATCATCAATTTACCTTCGCTGTGCTATTCATTCTTCTACAAACTCACAAATGGCTCGTTCAACTTGTAGTAAACATAATATGATTGCTAATTTGGATAAGACAGAGTTGAATCTTGATTTTCATGCTGTGATTGATTTCCTAACTGGGTCTTCAATCAATTACTCTTTATTGGTCAATCCAGACATCATTGGGCCATGGATTTAAGAATTTTAGGCTACTGCTACGTCGGGTTGGGAAGAACCTGATATATCATTCATTATGGCTAAAGTTGCTGGGAGGAATATTAGGATTACCGAGGCTACTATTAGAGCAGATCTTCTGTTTCATGATGAAGAAGGTACTGTGAAGTTTGATAAACAAGTACTTTGGGATACACTAAGACATATAGTGTATGAGGGTTCTCTTACTAAGCTTACTTTTCAGAAACCCTTATTCAGTCCACATTGGAAGTATCTCATTCATGTTTTACTCCATTGTCTAAGTAACAAAAGTACTGCTTGGAATGAGTTTAGTCAAACCATAGCCTCTGCGTTAGTGGGATTAGCTACCAATCAACCATTTAACTTTTCCTTCATGATTCTTGATGGTATGCATAAACATATCAAGAATGGTTCACCATTTTTGATGTATCCCAAGTTTGTTCAATTATTTTTGAACAAACAGCTTGAGGGTGTTCCAAAACCCCCAAACTTTTTGCCTACTATAGCCCTTCCTGACAAGGTGTTTACCTTCATGGCTACCAAGAGTGCTAAGTTTTCTAGAAGGAATACTCCTTTAACAGCACATATTTTGGAAGTGGCACAAGCTGTTAGAGATGCTGCTCAAGAGGATTCAGATCATGCTATTGAACATTCAGGCTCTGCTCCCACTCTATCCTAAGCTCAAGATGTTTCTCAACATACTGAGCAGTCACATTCGAGGGGAGGAGATGCTTCTCAACATGCTGCTTCATCACCAGTTCATGAATCTTCTCAACATACTGCTTTAAGGGAAAGTACTGCTTCTTTGCAAGGTGCTGATAATGAAGATTCAGACCATGGTGAGGATCAACCACCATCTCCTAATGATTATACTTCCACAGATGGGTCTCAAACATCTGGAGGAGATGAGGGAGTGATGACTGATGAGGAAGAAACTGCTAAAGAGGGAGTGCTGGACAATTATGCCTTAACCAGAGAATTAAGGAGATTGAAGAGAGCTTATGATGTTCAAACTGCTGCTATGGAGAAGTTAAAGAATAAGTATAAAAAGTTGAATAAATTGGTATGGCCTCTCATTCAACAACATGCAGCAAGTATTCAGAAACCTAAGAAGGTTTCTAAGCCTAAGAAGAGGAGGCTCAGGAAGCATTCTTCATTCACATTGGGGAGGAATTTGGAAGATGTAAATCTGAATGAAGATGCTAATTTTAATAAAGATGTTGAACCTGAAGAGAATTTGAATAAAGATGCTCACTATGATGATACAGTTACACCACTTGTTGAAGATACTGTAGTTCCTCAAAATACTGCTGAGAGACAAAGTGATGAAACTGAACAGATACATCTTGAATATGACAAGGATGTGGTTCATAGTGGAGATACTGAAGAGATGAATGTAGATCAAAATATTTCTCTTCAAGGTACTGCTGAACAAGATATTGGTGCTCAAGGTACTGTTGCTCAAAGTACTGTTAGACCATATCCTATTACTCCAAGGACTTTGGATTTCAATGAAGAAGTTGGTCCTTCCAACCCAATTCAAGAAGAGGAACATAGTGAGGATGAGAACATTGCTCATATATTGCTCAACATGTCAAGATCCAAAGGTATTACTATTCCTGGAGTGGAACAATCTCAACCTTCTTCTCAGCCTACTCAAGAGGTCGATCCTAAAGATAAAGGTAAAGGGCTTTTAGTTTAAAAGAAAAAAAAGAAGAGGGAGTTCACTTTAGCACATATAAGAGCTTTTGAGGAAGCTAAAAATGAAGAAGCTGCTAGAAAGTTTCAAGCTGAATTGAATGCTGAAGTGGAGAGATCAGAGAAGCCTATTGTTAAAGAAAGAGTTATTGGACCAAGAAAATCACAGGGCATTGCTAAAGAAAGGAATGCAATGATGAGTTATCTTAAGGGTCTTGGATACAAAGGCTTACAGAGACTAAAGTATCAAGAGATGAAAGATTTATATGATGCTGTCAGAGAATCTTACCAAAGGCAAGTTGATAGCATTATTGGTTTTGATACTGATGAAGCAAAACAGATGATGGATGCAAGGAATGATAAAAGGAAAAGAACAACAACTAAAGAACAGTCATCAAAGAAGTTCAAGGATACAATTGAATTAAGGACATATACAGTTGATGAGCTAAGGAATTATTTAAGAGTTGTTGATTTTGAGCATCCAAAGTCAAAAGAAGCTGCTTATAAAAAGTCTAAGATCTCTGACTTGGAAGTAGTAGAATCAAAAGAAGATGGAGATTATCTTGTTTTCCATAGAGAGGATGAAAGCTTCAGAGCATTTAACTTGTTGTGGGATGATGCGTGGTTTTGTGACCTTACAACAGGTTTTACCTCTCGAGAGATCTCAAGAGGCTTACAACCCCACCAGGCAGTGTACCTGACCGATGTAGTATAGGATAGTGGTAAGTACGGGGATTGATCGTTCTCTCACAGGGAATAGTGTTCGTTAGGATAGAAAAACTACTCTAATAGGTCTAAGGGTGAAGGGAGATTCTTTTTGTATTTTTATATTTTTAGGAAAGCAAGTAAAATCTCGGTTTTGAAGGAGTGGGCGGAATTAGTTGCTAGTCAACTAACCCAAAATTACTACTATTGCAAATAAAAATAAAATAACTAAACTATTTGGTTGTGAAAACAATATGGAGAAAAGTTGTGTTTTGATGAGACGAAAAGTGTTACGCTTTTAGGGGGTCATTTAAGCCCTAATTCGTATAAATGTGATCAAATATTGCCCTAAATCGTTCCTTTTGTCATTTTAGGTACTTTTGAGAGGAATTCTGGAAAACATGCACATTTGGACGTTTTTGGAGCATAAAAGTGAAGAAAACGACAAAGTCTTAAAGAAACAGGATTTTACAACCTGACGGCGTCAGAAGTCACTAGGTGATGCCGTCAGCAAGGATGACAAAAGAGTGGAATTCAATTATCAAATGACGGGCCAGAAAGATTTCAAGAATTTACACCTGACACCGTCAGGTGTTAAAAGGTGTAGGCCGTCAGGAACAAAGTTAAAGAGAGACGGCCCAGAAAGTTTTACATGCTGACCACGTCCCAAATGGATCTAGGCCATCCGAGAACACTAATGGCGGCGAGCTGACGGCGTCAGACCCTATAAGCTGA